>PNEQ01102071.1:43501-74042 GCA_003012365.1 Medauroidea extradentata | reverse complement strand
TGCCCAAGTTTAAAGTCTATTCGTCGTTTCGTACTGTTGTGTCACAGTATAGTAACATACCACATTTTTGTTAATATCTACAATTTATTACTGTTTTTAAACGAAATAGCATTTATGACTTAATCACTTTTGGCAGTATACCGACGATATATCAGCTGATATTGTAGAGGAACCTAAGTGGAAAGCGAACTGCAATTTTTCCCCTTTTAAAGACTACATGTAAATTGCACTAATTCGATCTGCCTTGTAGTTTTTGTATGTCAGAATTGAACGTTTGCACGCAGCTTTTAACGGAATTCGAGCCCAGAACCTCCCGGAATTTTGACCTGAGTGACAAACAACTGCGTCACGTAACGTCGAAATAATTCATGAAAATAAAATTTATTGAAAAAAAAAAAATATATCTGTGTCCTGGGCTCATAGAGGTTGTACAACACTACGTCTCGATAGGTTACTGTAGTGAAACTCCTGTACAAGTTGTTTCTCGCTGCTCGTTCCTGCTTTTCGGATCGTCTGCCTTGATTATTGACCAACTAAGTTTTATTCTTAATAATTACGTTTCTTACAAATAAAATAAATACATACATAATTTTTTTAAAATATTTACGTAAGCATCTCTCTGACGCGAACACCACCTCAATATCGCTACTGGTTAGATAGATATCGTGGGTTGATGGAAAACAAATTTTGTGTTTTTTCGCCCTTTTGGGTGTCGAATTTCGAAATATTTTAAATTTACATCTTAGACATTTGTATAAGTATCCAACTGAAGTGTAAAACACATCGCTAGCCCGTTCAGTTGAATTAAAATCGATCATTCACTAAAAAAAAAACACATATCACCCCTGCACAGTATTGAGAAATAGAATTTCGAAAAATCTGAAAACTGTTTTGCGGTAATTTCTATAATCATCATCCTGAAGCAAAAATTAATTGTATATATCGACAGGTTCGATAGATATCGAGGATTTATCTAAAACACGTTTTAAGGTCTTTTCACCGCTTAAGAGAGTAAATTTCGAAAAACCCTTGAATCACGTTTTAGAATACTTTATTGGTATCTCGTGGGCGTAAAAAACACAACATCAGCCCGCTGGGTTCAAGATATATCGACGATTAATTGAAAACGCTTTTCACCACTTTTCACCCCTTTTCACGTCCTTAGGTGGCGAATTTCGAAAATTCCTGAAATTAATTTTTAGGTATTTGAGTAAGCATCAATCCTAAACAAAAATCACGTCTCTATATAAAAAACTATGGGATCGATATATATCGAATGTGAGTCGAAAACTCATATTACCTCATTTTTAACCAGTTTAGGGCCAAATTCGAAAAATATATTTTAAATGGTACTTGGGATATTTACAAAAGCATCAATTTAAAGCAAAGAGTACTTCGATATCTCGATTGATTCGATAGATATGGAAGGATAATCAAAAACACATTTCACGTATTTTCACCCTTTTAAATAAAGAATTTCGAAACGATTTTGAGTCCTGTCATAGAAATTTGTAAAAGTAACCAATTAAAGTTAAAATCACGACGATAGGCAATTGTGTTTCGAAGATAAAGACGATTGATTAAAAACACATTTAGCCCCTTTTTACTGCCTGGGGGTCGAATTTCAAAAAAAACCTAAAACTTCTTTTTGGGTATTTACGTAAGCAATATTTTGAAGTGAATATCAACTCTCTATCCCGAAGGGTTCGATAGATATCAATAGTTGATTGGAAACACATTTAAGGTCTTTTCAGCCCCTTAAAAGTTGATCTTCGAAAAATCCTTAAATTGGCTAATATTCATTTTTACGAGTGTCCTATTAAAGTAAAAATCACCATGATTGGCCGTCGGGTTCGAGCTCTATCGACGTTTCTTCGGAAACACATTTCACCCCGTTTCACCCCCTTAGAGGTCGAATTTCGAAAAATCCCTTCTTAGTGCTCGCCTACGACCTGAAGGGAACCCCCACAAAAAATTTCACGATTCTAGGTCCAGTGGTTTGGGCTGCAGTTTGATATGTCAGTCAGTCAGTCAGTCAATCAGTCAGCTTTCATTTTTATATATATAGATATATAAAAATAAAATAAGGTCAATATGTGAAATGATTTGATAGTAAGCGTAAGGATACGGGTTAGAATTTGGTTACGTCAAATAATACTTTTAAAATAATTATATATACTTTTTACAGTTACCGTACAAATATGATATTTACCACGATCGCAGTTAACTTAATGATTGAATTTTATGATCCCCTACAGCAGGTGCAAATAAATATGTTTTTTTTTTTGCCAGAATATGATTTGTAGGCTTATAATAGTTTTCCTTGTTGAAGTACAAAACAATACAGTGTAGAGCATAAAGGAATGCTTACAGTGTACGTTGACCATGATCCTCTTGCTAACTGATGGTGGAACACCATTACTTGCTATGCACAAGTAAGCTCCCATTTCAGACCTCGTGATCTTGGCGAGCTTCAATATTTCTCCTTGGTAAGTGGACACTGAAACACAAGAAGCGGATGTGTTAAGTAGGTTTACAATAACATTTATAATGTTTAAACATTTGTTATTCTAGTAATAATTAAATAAACTGAAAAAGATATTATTTCACATTTATCTACTATTACAAAATGGTATACAGCTGAAGAGGAACTTCCTGGACGTGGGACTGTTGATACACAGAAGACCAGTTCTTGGAAAACTAGGGGTGATAGACAGTTTTCCAGTAACTTGTGAGGACAAATTAAAAATAATGTAATAAGGTAACTTGTTTTCAAAGCTTGCAATTCATTCACAGAAACATGTAACAAAATTACAGACATTAACATGTCCTAACTTTTCAAAATGAATTAATTAGTGGTAACTTGAATAAATTTTAGTTGAAAAAATTTAGTTATTATTGAAAAGTGACGACAGGCGTAGTTTAAAAAAAATCACCCGTGGTGTTATTTTTGACTTAGCAACCAAGAAGTCTGCATATTATTTTCTGAATTCAAACTAACAAACAGGTTATATACAGAGAATTTATTGCAGCAATTAAGAAAAATTAGATTTATTTTTGTACGGAAGATGTTAGTCATAATACTAAACACATTTAAAGAAGCATTGTTAATAAAATATAATAATATAAAGTAAAAATTTTTGTACTTGTCGAAATGGCCATATAATGATAATTATCGCCTAGTTGACAATATTACACTGTAAAAAATAGAAAAAAATCTTAACTGAAAATAAGTACGAGAGATTTGCCCTAATATCCCAGGTTACCATATTATGATATTTGAAATTATTAGTACTTTTAGATATTTTTGTGTTATTTCATTTCTATAAAAGAGACAGAAAGAATATTTTAAAAAATGTTCATTTAAAGACGTCATCACATTGAGGTATTATCTTTAAACAGAAACACAAATAATAAAATGGCCATAAATAACGCAATTAACACCGTAAACCCTAGCTACACTATTTATAGCTACAAGCCACTGCAGGAGAATAAAAGTTTGAGAGGCTGGTAACTATTGATAATAATTTTAACTTTCCCGTTGTAAAATTTACTAGTGTCGTTATTGGAGATTACATCTTGTATCTCTTTAAAACTCCGTAAGGTTTTGTAAGTTTTCGTGTATTTAAATGAGCTTATCATTAATTATATTACCGCACATTCTCTGCACATAGAAACTACTGTAATTAGAACAATAGAATTGAATATGATTCAGTACATGGCAGTTATCGTCATTAATAAGCAATTAATATTATTTTTACTAGTGATGATATTCACAGATCATTAAGACGTTACATAAGTGCTTAGAGATTTGTTATCTGACTTATCGGTGGTTTATTTCCTTTCCCTTGTTAAAATACGAAAATCATTCTTGTTTCTCATTGTGTGAGAACATGTACCCTTAAACTGGTGATAAGTTCGGTCCAATAAACACATCTTGTAAGTATTAAGATGGTTAGTTACTCGAAAAATAATGAAGTATGACTAATTTTAATTTACGACAAATTCCACGTTGTGAAATTTATAGTGACTTTCACTGTTGAATAAAGAAAATTTGGAGGGAATGTATGAAATATGCTCATGATATCAAAAGGCTTAAAACTCCGAAGAAATAATTTTTGTTAGAAACATTATTTTACAGATTGGATACTTTTGACACGTTTTTCTAGTCAAGACGTTTTGATTCTTGCAAACGTTATTGTATTATATTATATGGCGGGAGAGACTACACAGTTGCATCCTTATTTTAAAAAATGTTAATTAAAAATATGTACTACTATCTCTGTTGCCATTTTTTTTACCCCAGCATAAAGATCAGCAAAGTGTCTCCAGGTAAGTCTTCGGGATCCGGTATAGCAGGGCGGTATTGCCTCACAACGGCGGCAACGATGCCGAACTCGTGTTTACCTTTGACTGTCAATTATGATTTTATTTTATGAAAAATTCAAAATTCCATTCAGTAATTATTTTTATTTCGTGAATAGTTTACTACAATTCCTTATTCACTGGCAGTTAACTGCAGTTTTGTAACGCTCAGGGATCAATATTATCTAAAAGCATTTAATTATATTTTTCTTGATAAGTGTAATTATAATTTAATATTAAATATAAATGTATTGATTAGTTCCGCTTATTAGTGAAGAGAACTTAACACAAACTTAGTAGCAAATGTATTGTATTGTTAATTATCAGCGATTTTTACAGTCAAAATATTTACGTTAAAAATAGATAAGGCAATGAAAATGAGGTGTATTAAATTTCATTTTTAAAGTTAAAATACATAAATAACACGTAAAAATTAAACCAGAAAAAGTTTATTTTAATTTACATGGGCTTACGTGCGGTACTAAAACCACATAGACAACTTAAAACAAATTTGTCCGTTTAACTGGAAAGTTTGTCAAAAGATAAGCTTCGCCATCAAAAAATTTCCCAGAGAAATAGTATTAGAACTATTCGAGCACATATGAACTGGTAAAATATGCATACAATACATCTCGCCGTATTGGGTTCGTTGAAATGTTTGATGTTAAAAATTAAACGATAAAATAACAAATCTGAACTATGGAAGAAGAAGTTAAGTTCTGGTTTAATTATTGCTGCCTGCGTGTTATTTGCACTCAGCCCACATTGCATAACAAATTCACGTTCTCGTTGTGTGTATACACATCCGTAAAATAGGTTCATTCAAAGCCATCAAACTTTTTTAATGTAGAACGTTCGTTTTTTATACCCATCACCACTCCTGGAGATATTTACATGCCGTCTGAAGCTAATTTGCAACTAAAAATATATCGGAATTTATTTGTTTGTGGACATACGCCATTGCTCATGTTTTGTTGACCAAATATGCATTGAAATCAAAGTGACGAAACACAAATAAAATACACAAGAGACACAGAAAACGTAAGCAAAACAATCCCAGAAGAACTTCGTCGGTTTTTTTTTTATTATATATTTGAGCAAGAATTCCAAAGATTGAATTCAGTCAATTGTTTGATAACACCCGAATACAAAAGACAGACACAAAGAAAAACCAAATTGCCAATACGAGAAAATATGGAAAAAATGCATAAATAGTGGACAGTGTACAACAAATAAAAAACAAAAGACAACACAAGTTAAAATCAACGAAAAAATGTAACATTTCGGGGATTGAGATCTATCCCCGTCTGCAAGCTGAGACACAGCTGGTCGGAACACGAATATACGAATGAAGTTCGCTAGAAAATTGGGGCTTTTATAGCCTCGATGGTCTCTTTCTTCTGGGATTGTTTTGCTTACGTTTTCTGTGTCTTTCGTATACTTTATTTGTATTTTGTCACTTTATTTTTCAATACATGTTTGGTCAACAAAACATGAGCAACGGCGTATGTCCACGAACCAATAAATTGTAATTGTAAACTCCCATTGCAACAAACATTAAAAAATATGCCATTGCCTCTTTAATAAAGATTGTTCACGCTAAATGCGACAAAAGTTCTAATAAATTTTTCGGTAATGTAACAAAAGTTTCGAAATCGGAATTCTGCCACATGATACGTCCAAACAAAATTTATAGCTTATATTGTTATTGGAGTTTATTACACTAAAAACTATCTTTCTCAGATAAATACCTACAGGACGTTTAAGATTTATGAAATATGAAAATGTCATGAAATTTTGTGTCTACGTCTTAAAGCATGCCAGGTAGAAATAAAATAAACGTTAATTTTTTAGCGGCTGAACAACTTTATTCTAAGCAGAATGACTTAAAAAAAAGTTATGTTGCTTTACGGCATGATGTCTGAAATAAAATATTATACTTGATGGTTAAAGATAATTCTATAATGAACACAAGTTCATTAGCTGTTTGGAGGACAAAAATAATGAAATTTCATTAAATCGTCGTGCTTTATATAAGAATACCTTTAACAAAAACAATAGGATATCTATTTCAGTGATTAAAATAGGTCATGGTGGTCGTATAGATGTTTGTATTTTGATTCCTAACATCCTAAAAATTAGCATAAATTTTTGAGTTTTTTTGTAAACACCTGTCAATAAAAACCTTATCAAAGTTTTAGTACCTACATACTTGTATAAATGAGGTTCCACTGTACATATTTATGTTTTAATAAAAACTAGTACACCGGAAATAAATTATTTTAGCACAGTTTTGTGAAATATCAAATATCTTTGGTGTTTTTGTAGACAAGGGTGTATTGAATGAAGGTTCTCGATAAAGTTTTCATCTTTGTTGTACTAGAGACCCACGGTAGCTGTCCCCTAAAACCGTATCGGGTGACTGTTTTCTGCCGCAACGACCCCCTTCCCTCATTGCTCATGCACGTGGGTTTGCCGCGGATAAGGGGGTGAGGAACAGGAGAGTTGACATGCGCAAGCAGAGGCGCCGACTTATCTAGAAGCTCTCGGTGATCAATTATTCGTCGCAGCCGAATCTCCATTCACACCCTCCCCTTACCAGCACACTCGCCGACCAACTCCAATACATCCCCTAGCTACAGACCAGCTGTAATTAACATGGGTGAGCAGCCAAGTTTGCAGGGTGGAGTGAACGGCCCGAGGGTGGAGAGGCTAGACGAGTGCTGTAACGATAGTTGAACGCAGCCACTTTAGTGCCTGACTTAGCCACGCCCACCCCTGCCTTCGCCAGAGCTTCGCAACAATGTAAATAATTATAGCGAAGTTGGAGATGTTCAGAACTTTCGCCGCCCTCTTAATGCAAGCGCCGATTTGTCTGAGGTTTTTGGAGCAAACTTCCTGCAGAATTTCCATAAAATGGTGATTCAATTCTCCATGTCCTGTGTGAGCAAAATAGTAAAAACGTTTATTTATTTCAGTTGGTTTTGAAAGGAATATGTGTCTGATTATTCTATTGATATTAATGTAATGATTTATTAATTATGTACAACATGTAAAAAAATTTGTACTATTTACCTAGTGCTCAAAATGAATATTTAAAAAAAATCAAATATTTGGAATTCAATTACTGCAATTTTTATGCATACAATTTTTGACTTTTGACGTAATTCATAAAACGCTTGTACTTGAAACACGTATTGTGTACAACAAAGGGCAGAAAGCTGCATATTATTGTTACACAACTTATGAACTGCCAGTTGTATAAATTCTTCGTAACAATTGTGTGTTTACATAATGAAAAGTGAATTAGATTTATTTTAGAGTGTTTATTAACGTCCCCTATTTTATCCACTTTCCAGGCTTAGTGAGGGACGGCCAACAAACTAACTTAACCTAAAAAAACGGCAGAAAGAGCCATGCCCGTACCGGAACTTGAACCCAGGACCTCTCGCATCGTAAGCCGGCATGCTACCGACCACGCTACGGAAACCGATGTTAAGTAGATGGAATCATAATTCAGATTTGAGTTATTTATAAGAATGTACTTGTGTTGACTATCGAAATACACGTAACATGGAGAAGAATTATTAAAATCGTTATTTAACTTAACTTTGAACTGTGTTATTTAAGTGTATATTGAGTGCGTGAAATAGCTTTCGCCTGTTTCGTAACCGAGACGTATGTTTTTCGTGCTTTTGTGTTTAAGATTCCGTATTTGTATTTTGGTTAAAACCTAGCTTGCAAATTATGACTGCAACATACCTCTTCCATATTTATAGAAAGCTTTGACATCATTTTCTTCCTGTCTAGATGAACTATTGTTCTATATATTGGCCTATGAATCGTTGATTGTCTCATTAGATTTAATGTTTTACTAGATGATGAAACTATTACATTTTAAATTGCTGCATACATGTTTTTTTTTTTCATTAATAGTTCAATACACAACAATAACACTTACATTTACTTGAATGTCATGTTTTACTTGAATAATGTTCTCTTAAATCATTCTAAATATTTTCATAACTAAACACATAACGAATACTCATTTGTGACGATATAGTGATCAAAAGTTAGCAAACCGCGGCGACCGTGTGGTCCAACAACTTGCCTCCCATCAATGTGTTCCAGGCTCGATTCCCGGCGTGATCGGTCCCCGGATTTTCTCATGTAGAAATCGTGCCGGACGATGCCGATGGTCGGCGAGTTTTCCGGGGGATCTTCCGTTGGCTCCACCCTTCTTATTCCGGCGTTCCTCCGTAGTAGGGCCTTATTCCACGTCTTATTTCGAGGAAAGCAGATGTCTACGGGTACCAAGTCATTATAATCTGCGTTCAGAATACGGTTCGTTGGCTCCAGGATATCCTCATCGTACGATATATTTTTCTTTTTCGGAATGTACTATTGGTCCGTAATAGGAATGGAAATGTTAGTAGCGATAGCTGCGTATAATTATTTTAAGTAACGCAATCTTAAAAACTTATATAGTACTTATTTCACACAATTACTTCATTTAGACAAGCGAAGGAAATTCCAACAAATATAAATTTACCCATTTTCTCCCGGTCTAAAAGAAGAAAAGTAAGTTCGAATATGTAGGCTACTTTTTTATGAGCTTATTGTATCAGACTGCCAAAGTTATGAGAAAAATAAAAACTATAATAAATTAACTCTAATATAGTGGTTTACTGAACATCTAATGAAAATTATTCTACTGTCGGAAATAAGCACACAGTACCCTTCCTATCAAATGATTCGATTTTAATATGGTCGTATATTAAAAATTGTATATATTTTATTTGTGAAATAATTCATATCACCATACAGCTGCGCTGGATTTTCATGGACGGAATTGAACACTACAAATTTTATTGTAACTGAAGCTTACAACTGGTTCGTTTCTTAAATTTTCGTTTTAGGTATAACTAATTGCCCACACACGGCTTTACCTGCGTATAATACTTGTATCGTCGACACATCTTCGGTGAATGATTTCCACAGAGTTCTTTAAAAGAGCACACACGCGCATATATACAGAATGTTGCAAAATCCATGTCAATATTCTAGGGAAACAATCCTCGCGTGTAGATGAACAAAAAGTGTTACACACGGTCTATGAAGGTAGAGGTCTTGACACTGAGGAATAAAATGTGACTCCCTTCTTGTCGCCGAGCGCTAGTAGTAATTTGGTGGAAGATTTGACTTGTTTTTGTATTTGGCTTAGCTTAAAATGTGAAGTTGTTACCGGAATTGCGAGTATTATATGGAAGAAAAAAATGGGAACGTAAATTTGTATTGGAATACATTTTTTTACAACAGTAAAATTTAGTTTTTAAATATTTTAGATGTAGATGCACATTGCAACGATTGTAAAATTTTGTAGGGCACGAAATATAGTTTTTGTTCGAATATGTTCACTAAAATAATAATACACAATATATGTATTCAGACTACTTTTATAAACAGTTCCACACATGCCAATGCATGCATGGACATGGAACATGTATATACTATATCAGCTTACCTTATTAACATTATTTTATGTAAATAATTGCAAAAATGTTAAAACGCGAGATGTAAACAATACAAATCTTCCACCAAATTACTACTACCGCTCGGCGACATGAAGGGGTCACTTTCTCTTGCTGGAGAGCATACACAGTGTCAAGACCTCTACCTCTTAGACCGTGGTGTTACATGAGCATAGGTCTAAAAACGCACCGTCTCTGCGCTACGGTTGGCCATACATGACGTATGGTTGATAGCGCGCGGGTAAGATCACGTTGCTGTGGGGCATCATTACAGCAGTACATAACATGTTACTATGCCACACACTACGCCACTAACACACAGACAGTAGGGACACAGCAACATGATCCTACCCGCGCGCTATCAACCATACGTCATGTAATGCCAACTGTAGCGCAGAAACGGTGCGTTTTTGGACCTGTGTTCATATAACACTTTTTGTTCCTCTTCACGCGAGGTTTGTTTCCCTAGAATATCGACATAGAATTTTGCAACAACCTGTATATGTATGTATTATGTTTGTGAATGTGTATACATAGGATATCCAGAAACAAACGCATAATATGCACACCACGCGATTCGCAGGATAAACTAGAAAAGGGAATTTAAGTAGCAAAATGTTGTACGACGACATTTTACGTGCACAGTGTGGTAACACTGCACGGAGAAATATCTTTCTCGTGCTCTACGTCCAGGTATTATTTTATGTATGATATGTCGAGTAAACGTAGAATCATGTGTGTACTACTCGTGATTTTAACCTGCACCCACTGTATACAGCTCGAAATAGTTGTAGTGAATTAAGTTAAACGTGGAATGTAAGACGGGAACTAACTACACTGCTACGTTGCCATGTTGCCATGTTGCCACATTGTTCACATAAAATGTCATTGAACAGTATCCGATAGTTTCGTGCACAAATATTAGTGATTGTAGCACACTACGTAATCATTAGGTTGCAAATGAAACTGCGTATGGTTAAATTACAGCAACAACCGGAACATTTCGTGGTGTGTTGGCAGGGTGAAGGGCGTAAGGGACCACTAAGACCTTGTCCGAATTCACCTTAAGTACTTACTTAGCGTACTCGTCTCCGTAAATGACATCACAAGTACTGTCCTAATTGGTAGTAAAGGATGCAACTGCTCAAATATAAACAATGAAACGCATGTGTCTACTTCTTTGGCCTTCTCGCGCCCTTGTAGCTCTGACGTGGTTGCCATTTTGAAATGTTAAAGCTTTAGATTGTAGGTTATGTATACTAACCTTGTAATTTCGGATGGCTACATTGTTTGTAAATAAATCCCAATACATTATTACTTATGTGTCAGGCTGCGCTTATTTATTGGTGATTTCTGCCTTTGGTTAGCCTCCGAGAATTATCCATAGTAAATTTTACTTCATGTACCAAACACGCATTCAAATATTGGCGCGAAAAAGGGTTTTCATTCAACAGCTGTTTCGATACTGGCCATATATACCTACGCAATTTCGCAACAGAAAATAAGAAGGTTTTCTCCGAATCCGTTAAGTATTGAGGAAAGGACAATTGAAGTACACAAGATTACACTTACGAAAGTATATACTTGAATTCGGACACAGCCTAAGTTGACTTTTAAGGACATTGTAGAACCTTCCTATAATTTCTTGAAAAAAAAAACTGAAACATTCCCAGGGTGGTCTGGCATGAAGTTACGGATGTGAGGGATTACTTAAGGGACGTTAAAAGCAATTGTAGAAGATTGTAAAGAACTATAATACTTTGTTAAAAAAAACATTGGAATACTCACGGGTAGCATTGAAGGGCGCGAGGGATCACTAAATGTATGTTCCGAGGCATCGTGGAACGTGTAAAAATGCCTAAACTTTCTAGACAAAATGAATCATTCTTATTGAAGAATCCATTATCTCATACATTTTCTCCACCCAATGCTACCCACGCACAGCCACATTCACCAAGCCCTCTTAGAATCGAAGTAAGACCAAAAGCTATGTAACACCCAACCGCAAGTGGAAGTTAGTATGTCGTATTGGAGAACGTCTAAGCCAGTTTAATGAGAAGAAAATCATTATTTATTTTTTTAAGTGTGAACTACTCTTAGTTGGTTGATAATTTGTTATACCCTAAAGATAAAATATGGGTAGCGTCGTTACATAAACATGAAATCATTATGATATATTTTTACCAGGAGCAGGAAAATATTTGAACGTAAACATTTTTAATGCTTTTGTTCACGTACTACCTCTACGTGTAATTACATCAACATAACGAAACGTCGCATTAGTTGACGTCGAAGGAAGCCAGCTATGTTTTGTCTGAGTTTTCTTTGTTTTGTCGTCTGTGTTAACTTAATTTCGTGTTTCTTGTCGTTTATGTTATCAGCATTGTCCTCATGCATTTTGGCCGCCATTTCTCATACGCCTTATTTTGTTGTTTTATTTTATTGAAATTCTTTTTTTTTTTTTTTCGTGTGTTATATCTTGGTAAAACTACTTTATTCCACTCCGGCATGAATGTTTGTTGTTATTATATTTTATTTTTCCGTGACATCATCCTGAGAGAGCTATATTACTTCCCGGAATTATATGTCTGTTATGTATTTGTTAACAGCAGCTATTTTTCTTTATTTTCGTTTTACTGTGGGGTTTATGGCAACTCGGAAATTCTCTCGCAACGATGTGCGTAAAAAAGATCAATTTGTAATACCAATCCGTTGCAGTAATCGTACAAAGATCACCTCTTATCGTAAGAGCACCAATTTTCATG
The DNA here is from genome assembly GCA_003012365.1 of Medauroidea extradentata. Classification (NCBI taxonomy): domain Eukaryota; kingdom Metazoa; phylum Arthropoda; class Insecta; order Phasmatodea; family Phasmatidae; genus Medauroidea; species Medauroidea extradentata. The sequence goes on along the minus strand of PNEQ01102071.1, from coordinate 61,381 downwards.
CACGCGAAAGAATATTATGCAGTTTTGCAAAGTTTATACGACTGCATAAGCAGCAGGATAAGTGAATACGCAGCACTGAAACATGGTGATCTTAGCTACACAGACCAGATATCCATCCCACGTCAGGTTTCACGGAAAAGATCAATCGCACGACTTTCCGAGTGATTTATTCTCCCGTCGCGACAGCGAGTGAAACGATTACACTTAATGTGGCTTGAAGAAGGAAGACAAAAAATGAGATCCTGTTGGGAAGGAAGACAGGGGCGAGTGGGCCGAGAGCGTAGGGACTGGGAGGCGGGAAGGGAGAAGAAGCAGTTTGCTTTGAACTGGAAATCGCCGTCTGATGACCAAAAGAAGCGGAGAGAACGGAAGTTCGACTGGGTGGAGGGTTTGGGAATACGCCGACCTCTTCCGCACGAACTACGGCTCTTCCTACCCGGGACCGGGTTGTTCACCAGGGAGTGATTTCAGGGCGCTCCGAAGAATGGTAGAGAGAGACAGAGAGAGTGAGGGAGAAGACTAGAGAACACTAGCTATTGCAGTCAGATGCATTCCTACCACCGATGCACACAGTGTTTGAGAACTATCTAACCACTACTTGAACAGCTAACAACTACAGTGTTACGATCTTAGTAGGTTACAACGAACACCACGAAAAATTAATAATTTTATAATTGTACTAATTATTGTCCAACTGTCACACGTTACACCAATAGTAATTTCCCACACACAAAGAATGTATATTTTTCGGTTCCATTGTATTCGTACAAACGCGTGTCGAAGTACCGATTCGACTATTTTGGCTTCTTACCAGAAATGAAAACTATTCAAACGATACTAATGAAATAATTTAGAGTAAAAGTAAATGTATTAAGCTACAGAATGAAAACTTTGTGATTTCACATAAAATTATTTGTACTAAAGTAAATTATTAAATTTACCTAATTTTTTGCATATCTTTGACTATCGGCACAAAAAAAACACGTGAAATAACAAAGATGTTATTCTGTATTTCAAAATATTCACTTTCATTCAAAATTATTTTCTTTGTATCGTTTGAATGGTTTTTACTTTGATTAATTAGCGAAATTAGTCAAATCGCTAATTCTACACGCGCATATGGAAACGAAAAATATTTTATTGGTGTAACATTTCTAAAAGTGTAATGTGTAAAGTTGGGCAAAGTTTCGTACGATAGTAAAATTACGAATTTTTCGAGGTTTCGTACGCGAATTGGTATAAAATTGGAAGCATTCTCAACAAAATACTCGTCTTATATCGTATGTGTTTGTTAAGAAGTTTGTGGTAGTCTTGCCTGAGGGGCCATTGTTGGCGCAGTGACTAGAGAACTCACCTCCAACCAAGGCGATCCGGCTGCGATTCCCGTATGTGGTATTCGTGTCGAACGATGCCGCTGGTCGGCGGGTTTTCTTGGAGATCTCCCGTTTCCCCCGCCCATTCATTCCGGCGCTTCTCCATGCTAAGATCTTATCATTCCTCACGAGCGCATAAGATCTAGGTGAAGTGCTGACCAAAGTCTCTTAAATAAACTATCTTGTGTGAATAAGATTTGGTGCATGTAAAGAGCTGATGCTGCAATAATATCCTGTGGAACAACGTATACAGTTGCTTGTACACTGCAAGAAAAAACCATTTAGTGACCTCAAGATATTTGGTCAAAATGAAACAAAATTTTATGGCAGTGACCACAAAATATTTTTTGCTGCCTCCAATAAAGGTTTTCAGTGACTACAAATCATGTTTGTAACCACTGCAAACGATTTTGGTGCGGTCCATACTGACTAAACATTTTGTGCCCACCCCAAATTTTTTTTTGTGTAATCAGGTTGTATATATGAAAAAACATTCTCACGTCTAGTAGAACCACGATATACTGAATGCGTGGCAAATGTGCTATTGCAGGAACAGAATATTTTCTGGTTATTTGATGAGCAGTTACAATTTGGCAGAAATGGTCCGTTAGTTAAATAAATACTTCCTTACATCAAAAATATGTCGGTCAGCGGTGACACTGAAGCGGACAGAATGTAATGAGACTAACGTTTTTGAGGGCATATAGATCAAGGAAACATGGATTGTTTACTACTTATATGAGATTAACTATGTAGCTTCTAAGTGTCAATTCCTGCACCAAGTTATTGCTTATTGATAAAACCTGTTTACATGTCCTGTACATGCAAATGTTGATCTACCGTTATAAACAGAAGAATGAATTTTATGAATAAATAGCATTATTTTTAAAACTGGTTTCTTTACTAAAATTACATCCGTGAAGATATGCAAATGTCAAGTTAAAAAATTAAGTAAAGTTTAATACAATTATACAAACGAAGCAAATGCCTATCACAAGTTTTTTTTATATGCACTATTACATTATATTAAGACTCAAAACTGTTTCTGAATACACGGGGCATATTAAAGCTATCCTCCGGCCTATGTTTTGCTCGTATTTCATCCATAGCTACTCTATAGTAGCAGGAAAAGGAGGCATCATATACTAACATGTTATAGGTCTTAACGCTAATAAGAGAACTAGAGGAATTAGAAAGGACGATGTTAAAAAATGCTTCGCTGTCTTTATATTAATTTTGTAACCGTTCTGTAGTGTTATAAAAAATATTTTACTGCAACAACAAAACACCATAAAAGTTTACCAAGAATCTGTCATCAATTTCCAAACTTTAAAAATATGTCATCCAAAATCATAACACTGAAGGGCGTGTAATCCATTTAACAAAGTCTGTTTATAAATTTGCTATAGTTGTGTTCATCTTTTATAACTACCGCAATTCCCACGAAACGTTACTTACATCGTGTTGCCATAGTCCAGATTTTATGCAAGTGCGACGCACGAACTGAAAGCACTAGCAAAACTCTCTGTATATGGAAACATCTAGTGATATTTGCAATGTGGGGCTTTTCCGAGAAAATGTTCAAAGAAGCCGTGGGCGTCGAACCACTTGCGTTGGCATAATTATCGTAGTCGTGTAGACGGTGAAAATCCATGTTGGATGCGCAAAAGCAGCTGAAGTAACACGGATGGAATAATAAGGGGAAACTATGGTACATGTGAAATAGCAACATGATAATATTGTCTGATTATTATTAACTCACGCTGATAAATAATTTCCAAGAATGTAGTTAATCAAAAAATTTGCCTTTGTATGGAACTTCATGTTTCCACGAACAGAAAGTTATTTATAATATAAAATAGATTAACGATGGTATGTTACTGCAAAGATTTTATTGTTGGTGTACAGACTGTGGCCGGGTTTACATCAAAAGGAGAAAATAAATCTCTGTTGTCTTGTACGTGCACAAAGAACATGTTTTATTAACTACAAACTATACGCACCGTAAGATCTAGATTTGCGTAAAGTAGACCAACTATTAGGCATATTCGGTAATATTAAAACCCATTAAGTGAAGGTTATTATGAAAATGGTCACAGTATCGGTCTTTCAAAGTAATTGTTTTAATTTCTACAATTATTTTTTGGGTCAAGTGAAAGATTCTTGCTACTTCTGTTTACTATTCTGTTGTTGAATAAACTCAATAAACATTGTGTGATAACATTTTTATAATTCTAGCAATTTACTGTTATTTTCGTACATAATATAGAATAAATTATTTTTTTATGTACACAGTTTAATTGCGAGTTCTACAAGACAGACCATAAATGTGCATTGTCTTAGTAACATAATATAATTAAGAAAATTATAATTTTAGAGTTTGTCCATCAAATAACTAAAATTTATAAATTAAAAATTATTCGTCAAAATAGTTCAGAGACATAACCTCATATTTAAGCCACTGAGATCAAACAATATGCCGTCTGTTTAAAAGACCATGCAACGAAAAGAAAAGGCAGAAACAATATATAGTGCACTTGCACCTTGCTTTTCTTTCTTGAAGATGTGTTCTGAAGAGTTACCAAGGCAGCAAGCTAACACCTAACAGAAAGCTGCTCTGTGTTAACTTAACGCGTATTATTTTATAGATTTCGTAAAAGTACGAAACCAAGTCACTCGCAGAGAAACTGTATTTATCATAGGAATAAATGAACCGAGAAATACGCTCACACAAAAAAATCATTCCATCAAAGACGTGAAACCGTAATAATTCATAAAAAGTTAATTTAACACTTTTGGCGTGACACTAACAATATTTCTGTCACAATTGGATGAAAACGAACTACAGAATTATCGCAATTAAAAAAAAAATATATATAGTGAACCTTGCGGTAATTTAACCATTATTTATAATACACCGAAAAAGAAAAGATACTCATTAAAGAAGTTTTATTTGTATTGGGCCAAGAAGTATTTTGTTTCCCAGAAAATTCTTGCCGTATGAGTCATACAGTAGAGATAACAGCCTCAAAACAACCCCCCCCCCCTTTTTAATGTTATTGACGACAGGCTTGGAAATCATATCTTACATTGACTGTTTACGTTTCGAAATCTACCGAGTTATTGTGAATAAGCCGAAATGGGCAACGACTGCAGATGCAATAGTGTCCAGATAACATGTAATTATATTTTACTTACAATAAGAGCATTTCATTATTGTTTACTTTGGCCGTAGTAAGCTTGTCCTATTATCTTCTGACAGATAAACTGAAAGTAAATAATATGTACATGTGGCTCTCCAACTAGTTAATTTGTGGTAGCAGTGCAGCATAAAGAAACTGAACCACATTTGAAATATCGTAAGTTATTTTTACAAAATTCCATTCGAAGAAATGTTATTTTCAAAACTGCACGTCATGAACCCTTTTGGTTTTACCGTGCTCTGAAGAATGGCTAGAATAGTAACGAAGATATGAGCGTTTTCGAAAAGTTTTCCCATTTACACAACTGCTGAGATGAAGAATAAATTTGAAGTATCTATTGCCTTAATACAAAACTGAAAATAAATTGTGGTGGTTTGCTGGACGTCAAATAAATAATAGGAGCAAAAAGTGAGCAAATAAACGGTCATAGGAGGCAACGATTTTCTGCGTGGGTGGGGTGAAGGAACCCTTCGAGCGTTACGCGAGGCGGTCCAGTAAATATCAGCAAGGCTTCCACCCCCTGAGGCCATAAATTACCCAGTATCGGAAGCGAGGGTGGAAAGTAAGAAGGCACGTCCCGAGCCTAGGGCTGAGTTTCGTCCGACCAGCCGCCCGACTCTCGACCCTATCGCCCTGTGTGTCGTGAATAGACACGGGAGCGTCGTCTTTTGTGAGGTTCCTCCCACCCCCATCAAAGTCGCCGCGTATATACTCCCCTTTACCAACCCCTTGCAACTCTTCTTTTTTGACGTGTTTATGGGAAGAGGGATGTTTCGTCCAACCCCCCAGGTTTTTGTGCGAACTCTTCTTGTCTCTCTCTCCCTTCTTCTCCTCTTCTAGCGGTATGTGAGCTTAGAACAGCCGACCACTGGCCGAAATTGAGAAGAAAAGTAATTTTGTTTGTTGGTAATCCTGGAGTAGTCTTCATTAGCTCTGGCGACTTGCGGGTTCCCTAACCGAGACAAGAAATATTACTCTCGTCACACGGCAATTTTGCAGAGATTCTCGAGTTTCGCTGCAGCTGTGTTTTTATGGGAATGTGGTAGCTCAGAGTAGATGGATTACAAAGCTAATTTATCACCATTATTGCAACTGTACTGTTTCTTATAAAAAAATTTGATATGATGCAACCTGATCGTCCAAAATGGCAGTGAAAGCACAGTGAACACTATTTAAATCATAGCGTGTATGATAAACTGTCAGTGTATAAAATTTCGCTACTAAGTATTGATGTACCGAAACACAAAGACATAAAATCTTCATTTATTTCACTCAAGATACCTTTCGAAATGGCACACGTCACCTTCAACTTTATACCTAACTAAAATTCAAGTCAGGCTGTAAAATTATCAAAATTATAAATTTTGGTTACAGTTAATGCAGAAATTTTCGAAAGATGACTTACAAACATGAACCTATCTAAGTCTTTCTTCTTAAAAATAGAGAGTCTTACAACAAACCAGCCTATTAATATGAAACTTTAATGGTAAACATGAAACAATATGAAATTTGGTTACAATCGGCCCAGTGTTTTTATTAAGTTGGAAGAAAACGTGTAAATATTTTTTGTGCCTTCATACAAAACTTACTTAAAACATTAAAGGTTTTCCGAATAAAATACTGAATGATAAAATGTGAAATAAGGACTCTGGTAACAATGGGTATAGTAGTTATCAAATATTGTCTCGAAATATGACATGAACTATTTAATTTAAGTCGGATTGTCATCCAAAACGGTAGACGTACAGCAATAAATCAAACTGAAATTAAAACTTGTGTGAATATGAAGTCAAAATAATTTTTCTTTATGTGGTCTAGTAGTGCTTGAAATATGGCATTGTTCCAAAAGAACGGACTCAAACAATACATAAAGACAAACTTGTAAATAGAAAACTGCCACAGTTGTTATGCTACCGATTTTAAATATATTACAAAGGCTTAAATACGTATTTATTTATGGAGCAAATACAATACAATAAAAAAATCAAAATAATTTTATATATCAAAAGATCAGAAAAAAATTATCATCAGGGACGACACTACATGCAAAATCTCTATGCAGAAATTCAGTTATAGGCCTAGCTAGAAAACATTTTACCTGGTCTTCTGCGACATTTTTTAAACTACTTACTTAGTTCAAAAGTAAGCACCAATTGGCATATATGGTGGTAGGCAGTAATAAGGCGCACCAGGTAATGAGGCCCAGTTGCTGTTTAATATGTGACCCGCCAACGAACCTCTTCGCTAGCAGCATAGCCACAAGGCTGCTAGTGATGTTATGTAACGACAGTAGTATCAAACTCGTAGTTCCCATTGTTTTCTGTAGAGCGTGCGTGGAAGAATATGGAGGTGAGTGTTGCCTTGAATTTATAACTTTTCTCCTCTAAAGAATCTCTGACTTTCAAGTTATGCACTTTAAAGACATATACGCGAAATAGGATGTCAATATATACTTAATTACCAACAAAACCAAGCCTTGAAAGCCCGTTTAATAATATACCTCTTATTCATAGCAAATAAATTTAAAATGTCATGCTAACATGTAATAAGGCCCGCTCGTGTTTTGAGTGGGCCTTAGTACCTGCCATGGTATTTAAAGTAAATTAGGTTTTATTTGTTTTAATTTCAATACCAAGAATCGCTCTGGGACTGTTAACCGTCATGTTGTTCGTGTTGTACTTATTAATTTAAAATAAAAAGAACGGTTTAAAGAAAATATATTAATTTCTATGACTATGTTTTTTAGTCCCCAGAAAATAATTTTAACAACCTGTTCTAATATGGCAATTTTTTTTATATTCAATCTGCTTTTAAGAAACTGTGACTGTGTGTTTTACGAACGGCAGTCATTTAACACGCCGCTAAGCGTCAGATGATGACATGTCACTCTTTTAAAGATTTGCAAATCTTCTGACAAGTCACCATTTAAAGCACACCAAACATTAAATGAAGCATCACACAATCCTCCGCATGAAGGCTATTAACTACAGAACTCAAACCCTGAACAGAAATCTCGTTAGAAAAGAATCTGTCCAACTCACTGCAACCATGATTCAACCAACAACCTCTAAAGCTAGTGAAGAGCGATGGCTGTGTGGTGTTTGCCAAGAATTTATTGCAGACTTGAGGGCATGCCTTTCATGCAATACCTGGATTCAAGAGAAATGTGTTGAACTTAAGAGCTGATGACGATGTCCTAAATGTAATGAGTAACCAATGTGGTTTTCATCAATTTACTTTAAGCTTTAACTTTATTGTTTGTGGTTCTTATACTTCTAATTTCGGTAGATAGTTTCAAGTGGCGGATACGATAGTTAATGACACTGAAAGTTTTGACTTTATAAATTAATGACTGGGCAGTTAAAGTTTGTTATAGAGGCACATAAGTGTGAAAGATCGGAAACAATTGGAATTTTATTGTTGTTTCGTTTTTTATTTTACTATTTCTGACGAAGATTGCAACGGATTTAAAGACTTTGACTTATTCCTCACAATCCAATTAATGCAAAACGTTTCTTTTACTCTTCCATTTGAAATTTTAATTGGTGTTTTTGTATGATTTTTTAAAATTAAGAACTTAAAAGTTTAATTTAAAAGTGATTGTTTATTTTCACATGTAAAAAATAAACTTTTTATCATTATTTTATCTTTTTGTCTTTTAAATGTGAAGAATTTACAAATTTTCTGGCGACTTTTTGGATTGATTATCATATTTTTAACATGGGCCTTATTATATGCTGGTGCAGGTAATATGACCCAATTACAAATGTTTGTGTTTGTATTTATTAAGTTACCAGAACTTTTTAATATCGGCAAGTTTGTACAATATTTATGCAGGAGACAATAAAACAATAATTTTTTATTTTAGTCATTTTTGTATGTCATCAATATCTAAATAGTTATTAGCCATTGTTTTGTAAGTGGGCATTATTTACTCCCCAACCTTATTTGTGTGCATATTATTTTGCTACACTTTAAAATTATGTAAAACAGTAAATTTTTTACAGATATTTTGAAATAGCTGTTTCTTATGTGTGTGAACCAGAGTAATTATATTTTTAACATAAATAGTTCAACACTTTCTTCATTTTTTGTGAAACTTAGCCGGAAACTCGCATTGCAAAGGGAAATTTAAGTACATTTTATTTAATTAGGTGCATGCCTTAATTTGGAAGGAATGTGCCATGCTTTTATTAAATACCATCTTAAAATTTCAGTAAACCTCGCGTAAAAAATATGTTTTCTCAATTTACATGTACTTTTAAGAAACACGTTTAGAAACTACCATTACGCATCACTAAACATCCAGCAATTTGTGATGGGTATACAAAGTACAAGGAAATATCGGTGATCGCTTAGTTAACGTACAGTCACGTTCCCCAACAAATATTCTGCAAGCAAATTGTGAATCTTACGCCCAGAGACGATGCAGCAAGTGACTAAGTTGAGGTGTTAAGTGCTCTGAGTTTCTGGAACTCAAAGTGGCAAAGTAGTTGTCTGGAGTTCTTGAATCTCACTGCAATTTAACGCTGAAACCAACAAAGCAACAGGCGAGCCTTGAACGCGTAATTTGCAATATTTCCGTATTTTTGAACCAGAGTGTCGTTTATACTCTGGCGTTATGACACATTTGTTAAGGTGGCCGTCTGCCCAGGTCGCCGAGAGGTGTGCTCAGGAGTTTCGCTCATTACAAAATTATTCGAAAACTATTATGTGAGGAAGTTAGTTCGGAATAGCGTATCAGAACATTACACACGTGTATACATATTGCAGATCATCAATATATTTCTAAAGTAAAGTTTTATGCTTCCGAAAATTGCGAAAATGGGGGATTTTTGTGGTACTTTCAGGTATAAATGTGTTGGTGAAGAATATTTTGAGGAGTATAGGCATGAGCAATATACAATAAAAAAGTTTGTGCATTCACAAGGAAAATCTTGTAAACTAATATCAGAAAGTTATTAGTCAGGTACTAAAAGTGAGATGTCAGAAACCTTTGAAAGTGGTTGCAAACAATGTGAAGACCTGTAAAATTTAACAAAACATTCCTTAATTTTACAAAAAAAAAAAAAAATTGGAAACTAATTTCCAAACATATTTTTTTTGTAACACTACAAACATTTATTGTAAAGTGAACCAGATATTAGCTGCAAATATACAAAATTTGGTTGTAGATTTACATAAATGTTTGTAAATTTACAACAGCGAGACAACAGATACAGTAAGATGATAGCATTACAGGATCCTGGAGAAGAATGGAACATAGCTTATGTGAAGGAACCACTCCAGCATTCGCACGAAGAGAATTAAAAATAAAGGAATTAAAAAAAAAAAAAAAAAGAACCACGGAAAACCGAAATCAAAATGATTGAAGCCGGGAATCCAGCCCGTGTCCTTCCAAATGCGAGCCCAAAATGTTACCGTTGTGCAACCTTGCTCTGTGACCATGGATGAGACAATATGGTAGTAAAGATAGGGCTGGAAGCTTTACCTGAGAAACACTCGCTTTGCCCGTCAAGGTGGCGTTCCAAAACGTTTCTCTTCGAGTAAAATTTACTCTTCGGCTGTCTGAAAACTTCTAGAGTGGATATCTTACTCGCTCTGGTAATGTACAAAACTTCGAAATAAATTTTCTGATCATCCTGTACATGTTAAATATTTATACTACGTTAATCGGTGTGTAATGGAGAGTAAAGTTGAAAATGGCGTAAGATCAAGTCGATTTAAACGTAGTTAGAGAAAATGTGCAGTTGTTTATAACATACATTGGTGAACAGGTGCAAATGACGGGTGACAAGATAATTATTTATTATTTAGAAGGTTAGTTTTTGTACTTTATCTGTTCTATATTTTTGTACCCATGTTCGCGAGTTAGGTATGGCGAATGTATGACTATTTAAACATATGTAATTATTTTTAACAGAAGTTTTGTCTGCGGATAGATGTGGTTTGTCAGGAAAGTGTATTATTACATATTCTCCAATAAACACATAATTTACCTTCTATTTACCATTTAACGTTCCAAAATCCGTTTTTATCTTGTTTTGCTCGGTGATTACCCAAGGTTACTGTACCCTACTTTCGGAGAATATTCTGGAAAACATCCCTAGCATGAAAAAAAAAAAAACGAGACTCAACGAGATGGTGCAGGAGCAGCGGAAGAATGCACCGGCGGAATTACGAATTAAATTTGAGTGAACATTCCTTACAATACAACGTCAGAAACATTTACGAAGAGCTTAAATCGCTGTAGAAGAATTCTTGTATCTACCTTGTTGTAGCAACTTCTGTGGGCGAGACATTAAATTAAAACAGTGGCGGTTCCATTGCCTCACTGTACTCTTAGCACAAGCGTTGTTCGTCCATGACGGTTTGAAAATAGCAAGGTAACATTTGTGGGAAATATTTCATTCGAAACACTATGAGAAACGTATTCGCACATACAAAATGCAACGTTCTCACCTATTTTTCACAAAAACGTAACGTGAAAAAAATACGAAAATAAGAATTTATGTATACAAAACAATCACCTAGTCACCGGGTGACGCAGATTATTTTTGTAAATTTCCAAAAATCACCCCCGCTTACCTTATTTTATGTAAGCGTTACTAAATAACCAAAATAAGCTAAAATCAGTAATATTACGTGGCTTCTGATGTCCCATGTTAAGAAACTGTGCCTTGTATAGTTTTAAAACGGATGTTTAACCGACGAGGGACAACATAAAGGAGCTCGCAAAAAGCATGTAGCGACGAAAGTCAAGAGAAATATTGTCTCGCTGGCAGATTAGAGACACGACGAACAGAAGCTGGCTTGGAGTGTGGTCGCTGACAAAGTCTGAGGACTTCTCCTTCGTTCTTACGACGCTGCGTGTGGTGAGGGAGAGTATTTCTCGGCGGTTATGACGAGTGGTCGTGCTGCGGTTGATGAAGGGCTCGTTGAGACAGGGGAAGAGGAGATTGGGGCCGTCCTGGCGAGCGGCCAAGAAATCAAGTAGCCCCCGGGGAAATATGAGGGTGGGGGTACAGGGAGGCAGGAGTGGGGGTGAGGAACAAGAAGCCAGGACGCTCCGTTCTCGCAGTTGGCTTTAGCTGCCCGCAATCCCGTAGTGACTTTCAAGAGAACATCATTTATGGAGGGGACCCATGCTTCATGCCGACCACCGGGCCATAACGCCATCGATGCGTTACCGCACTTTTAATGAACAAAACTTTAATAGCAATCCTCAGAATTGTTATTAACCATACTTATATTTCACAGATGGACATTTACTTAATTTATATTGATTCTACTTTTATGAAAAATTTAAGTATTCTCTTAGACAACTTAGGTTTAAGATTTCGAGTCCAACAAACCTGTCTGAAACAAAAGGTAATTCGGTAAAAATGTTTGTTATCATATTTGTATTTTTTATAATATAATTGCCATCAAATCTATTCATTCAAATAAGTTAATAATAAAAAAACGACGTAGGCCTACATATGTCATTACACAGAGATCAGTGGCTTCAGTTATGAATAATACTTCATGTAAAGTTAATATCACTAAAAATTATCGAGTACATAAATATATAGAAGCAAATAAAAGTGCCGCATTGAATGAATCAACCATAAGAACATCCGAGCAGGCTACACACACCGCTGGATGTTACGTATCTGCACCAAGCATTTTGATGTTATTTACGGTTATGTAGCTTTGGTCACTTAGGTTATAATTGCAAACATGGCCATTAAAACTAACACACAAAAATTCATAAAGGCTAACGGATAGCAAATTCATTCTAGTTCCAATACTGATACCACAATTATTAACTTTCTTATCCTTGTTGAATCTACACTCCAAATGTTCTTATTGAGCATACGCACACATTAATATCATCGATTTCATTTTACACAGAAGTGAAACTGACAATTTTCCGTCCAAAACCGTCTTCAACATTAACTACAGTTTCAGTCAATAGAGATTTAACAATTGATAATTGAGTACTTGTATTATTCAGTAACGCAGAAGAAAATTTAACAATATTAAATTAATTGTAATATTATGAAAAATTATTTCTACTTAATTCCAGCGTAAATCGAGGCGAAATACTTAAATTACTTGTGACTTAATATATTACAAAGAGGGGGAAAATCTTCAGTATTCTAATTTTTATGCATACTAACGTACCTGTACATAATATGACCCGCTTAAGGTTAAACAATCATGTGTGCCTAGGTCATTAATTATATTGATAACGTAACACATGGATGATGTAAGAGATATTTATGGATGATGTATGTTCATACATGTGTGTATTGAACCCACGTCGATCTCGGCATTACCACACAATGGCGACTAGTGGGCCAAATTGTGAACTGGGTCATATTTGGTACAGGAACCAAGTTACGTATGACAAATATGATTGTAATATGTGTTAAAATATATTTTATATTTGTCCGTGTACACCATCTTCAGTCGCTCATTGATGTACTGTATGTTTGACCTGATTAAATTCTCATGCATTATGTTACGAATAATAAGTAGCCACATTATATAAAATTAATATTTTATCACAGTTGAAAATTATGGATTATGAAATCGTACGGAATTGCCCCGAATTCGCCCCACGTGTCAAAAGTCACCCTGCATAGGGTACGTATTAAACTTCTCTGGTAAAATATATATTCTCATACTCATACATGCTCTCACTCATAAATCCGTAAAATATTATATTAATAAAATTTTGACGTAATTATATTAAAATCGTAAATGTGTGATCGCCGCTTCAAAGTTATCTGGTAATACATTTATACAATTTTGTGATAAAATCTGATTTGTAAACTGTTAAAGTTCTATAAAAATGTTGTGGTTAATTTTGTAGAATGTTATTAATCATAAATAGAAAATTAGGTACGAGTGGTGAAACCTCAATGTATGTGTAACAAAACAGCACAATTATTAGAAAAAATTTGTTTGCTTACCTTGAGATACTTATTAACATGTAATTAGATGAAAATGGTCAAATCTTGTGTAAAAATGAAAACAACTACTTTGAGTAAGAATTAATTTTCTCTTTAATGGTATAGTAGCGGTTCGCACCGACTTTTTCAAATAAAAAAAAATAAAATAATTTAGCTCACGCGCTGCATTCAAATTCTAACATAAAGATGTATTTGCCTGATAACAATCTCATGTTGTCAAGTTTAAGTTACATAATTATAATATACTGCTGTGATCGTTACCATAAGCGCAATGTACGATCAATATATTACCAATTGGTTGTTTTACATTTAATTTTCTTTCTCTGAACGATTTATCATAGTAAATAAATCCTAGTTTTTATACAAGCTTATTGTTATGCTGAGGACATTATATTTTAACTATGAGATTCAATAAGTGAAGATCATTAAACGTTACACTACGAGGGTAAATGGCGTATGTTATAAACTAAAAGCAAACTAAAGTGAATGACGAAGTAGAAAAAAATATTTAATTAAAAATGCAGTTTAGTTATTTAGCACTATTAACAAATCATATGAGTTTCGAATGTTTTAAACAGTAAGTAAGTTGCTTCCACAGATAAAGTAAATAAAGTAATTTTTTCTAGCGTGTAGTCCCGAAATTGCCAATGAATCTTTGATCTTAATTTGTAATTTAAATAATTCAACGTAACACAGATTTCTATACATAGGAACACTCACGATAAAATTCGGAATCCAAAGATGAACGGAAAAAATGTAATTGTGACATTTGGTGCTTATGTCGTACCAAGTGATACGGTAGGTTCTGTTCACTAACCCAAACAAAGCCAAATGATTTAGATACCGTATTGTAAACGCGATTACAGCTAATTAATGTAAACGCACCAGCAACGGAAATACTATATGAGAGAAACGCGAGGTTAAACAGCGAGACAAAAGTTATTTTTTTAAAGCGTTTCAATTGAAGTTTTCGTATGACTGCAAAATGTTCGAAAATCTAAACAACTATTTCAAGTATGTAGGATTTTATTCTAAAAAAAACATAGTTATGAAGTGATATTGATAGTTTTATGCTTTCGTGACAACATTTATGCGTCTTAAAATTCAAATAAACACAATTAGTTTGAAATGATCCGTGAAGTAAGTAGAACCAACGATAAATTATTCAGAAATATCCCATTGAAACTACGTATTAAAATAAGAGAGTTAAATTAATTACAATTTAGCTATCTATTTTTCATACTCATGAATGTATGGGTACCTAAAATTATTTGCATAGGCCACACACACAATCACGCGAAAACAAAAAAATATATATATTGTTAAACCTAAACGGCTTCTTAAGAAATTAATTTTTTGCACTTTTCTAATAAATATACTTATTTTAAAATATTTGATAGAGCACTGAAGTTCCAATTACTACAAATGGACTGCGTTACATGTTTTGTAACGTATTAACAAACAAATGATAATGTTTAACTCATAGGCCAATCTGGTTTTGTAACATTAATGAAAACGTCACACACATTTATTCCTTACCATTTGTATGAAATCTTTAGTTCGTTGTTGGTTGACGTTCTCAGTGATACTTGCGAAGGCGTTAGCCTCTGTCAAATGATTCAATTTTGTGTTTCTAACGTATCTAGATGAACATTCGTGATCATTCAAGTAAAATCAGAGTTCGTTCAGTAAAAAAGTAACAAATGGAACATTGGTTCAGGTATTGAATCTTTAATCCCGTTTTAATAGACTTTGAATGCTATAAAGTATGCTACTAACAAATTACATCAAATGACTACATAACCCAGCTCCGCGGGGTAATACATATTGGTTTCCTGTCTGCGTTTTGCTTACGTAGTTAATATGCATACGTAAATAAACTTTCAATTCTATTACCATTTAACATTTATCTTATAATTAATTGATGACGTAAAATCTCACGAAGAACAGAGCTTATTTTTATAAATAATCCTACCTTTTCTCTACATGCCGGATTTCCCTTTGAAAACACGCAAATTATTGTTGTAGCAATGATAATCGTGGTTATATAGGGATAATAACCTGGTTTGGTTACCTACGGGTTGTTTCTGCAAAAGGGCGCAAAATTCCTTGTACAGAACGAATTGCTATAGGAAGTTAATAAACAATATTTGTGCTAAAATTGCCTACAGTCTCTATTTTAACGAAATATTCACTCCTACAACAAGCTGCATTTGTAATGTAGAAGTGAACATTTAGTTCATTTTATGCTACCGTCAGGCAGGTACAAACAACATGATCTAGAAAGTTGCCAGTTACTAACCCACATCCCAGAGGTGGAGTACTTGAAATAAGTTGAAGAGGAGAAGAGAAGGAAGGATGGAAATGGTCACATTTCAAATTTGATAATCCTCACCATCACCCTTTTTGGCTTGAAAACATAACCGGTATTCTCGCCTTGTGGTGGGTGGCGAGTGACTACCCACTGAAATACTCTTGCGCACTGCCCTTTTATTATATTGAGTTTATTATTTTTAAATTTATATTATCAAAATTTCGACGTGTTTATTGAAATTTACACAAAAGTATCTTCGGTATTTGGCCACAGCGTGTTGTATACATCACGCGCATATAGCCTAGACTGTTCACAGGAAAGCGAGAACGCATGAGAAGCGTCTTGTCAGTGTCAACGATAAAAGTAAATTTATACCAATATTTTGTAGAAAAAATTTCTGAAAGTTAGAAACACTGAACTTTATTACTTAACACATTACTTCACATTAAAAAAATTTCATTGGAACCAAATTTAGTCACATTTTGTGTGTAAAATAAGAAAAAAAAAATCTAGTAAAAATAAAAACTAAAAAATGGTGATAAAAATTGTGGTAGCCCGCGCCCTTAAAACATAGTAATCCCAGTATATCTCGTAATAACTGACCATACAAGAACATAAATTAAAAATAATATAACACACATATTAATCAATATGTAGGTATAACAGTGACATACAAGTTTGATGTATGAAGTAAATTGCATTCTTTCGACACATGAGGTTACATCGATATGAAATACCAATAGAAATAACGTGTATAGTCACGGCTTGTGGCAGGTAGGTTACACTCACCCCTAGTCTTGACACCGGAAGGCTCCTTAATGACGAGGTCAACGTTGTCTTCTCTTCTCCAGAGGACGTGCGGCTGAGGGTATCCACGCGCGCGGCACGTCAACTTCACCGTGCCTCCCTCGGGTACCATCACGTCTCCCGACGTCTCCTCCGGTATGAAGTCAGGCGGCACAACAACGTCCAGGTACCCCATCTGTAACATAATACCTTCCCCGTCTTGTACCCTGCCTCACACTCGCCGTTCAAGTCTGTCTCGCATTTGTTGGCCAGAAGAATAAACATTCACTTCAGTTCTTAAGAGTGACTTCTGGTTTCCTTGGGTCTGAATAAGAACATTGCTGCTGATTTATTTCATTTGGACATTTTTACGTCCCCTCGAATAGCACGAGACTGACTGGAGTAATTTCGGAATACTTTGAAAACTGAAATCAGGAAGACTGCCTAGGGAAGTGTTTTACCTCTGTACAAGGACGCCTGGTTTTACATGTTGTATTCTCAACTTTCACCCATTTCGTCCCTCTTTCACATGAGAGATTATAAGTTAACACGTTAATATCAGAACATTTGTATCTAATTGGGACTCTTAAACTTTTCTATTGTTAATTAATAATAGTTGGCATTTTACTGCAGACAAACAAGTTTTTATGACAATTATTTCGTACTTCATCGTTATTTCGTAAAATATTGCAGGGATAATTACATGAAACTAATTAATTGTCAGTAACATGTTGTCACTTCAGTATACTTAATCAGATAACCTATCTAAATTGAGTGCACTATTATTGCTTGCTTGGCCATTTTTTTTTTTGTAAAAAAAATTTAAATTTTCAATATTTACAAGCCTTAGGCCTACATGTCTGGTGAATGCTTAGGTATTGCGACTTCTGGTCGTCTATAGACGAATACAAACTTTTTCTATATTGCTGGAGTTGATTCTAATAATGGTAAATTTTGAAAAAATTAACTTGGTAACTAATGCCAGGATAAAAACGTATTTTACGAAAATTCATTTTCAACAATACGCATGGTCGGAAGCACTATTACGGTACCGTCAAGCGGGGTGACTTTGTGCCATGTAGGGGTGACTTTGTGCCGCTCAAAATATTTATTTTCGGGTCATTTAATGAAAAAATGTTAATTTTATATGGGCCGGATAAACTATTTGGGTTTTATAACTGACCTTGTGTTAATTACTTCTTATCATGTAGTTTAAAAATTGAACTTTTAAGGTGGCACAA
>PNEQ01102071.1:17855-43401 GCA_003012365.1 Medauroidea extradentata | reverse complement strand
CATAAACTACAAGTTCCTTAATTCAACTCCCGATTTAACCCGTGAAATCATATGGCGTTTTAACAGTTATGTCATGATTATGTTGATATGATAGCAAATTATAATTTCAGTTTTTTCATAGTACCTGTAAAAGGTTAATTTTACGGAAATTCTAAGCCACAAGTGATTTATTATGGCCCATAATTTCGAACGTTTAATATGTGAATCTTCATCTTTTGTTCAGTTATAGGCAGTGCACGGTAAAGTGGTCACTTTTGACGACAACCTTGTCTAAAAGAACGAATGAAATAATATTAAATACTGTAACCATAGACGTTAACTTTCTAGTACAGCTTAACCTCTACACTTAGATTGTTATTTACGGTGCCTTGTTTACATTAAAAATTGTCAGAAAACTTTAAATTAAGTGATAGGAAATATGTAACTAGGAATAGGACTTCAATACTGTTCAAATTATCGTTAACCACGTATATTTGTAATTTAGCTGGTACACAGTTCTGTTACTTTTGTAATTACATATTTGTATCTTGAAATGTTTTCGAAGGGTACATTACAGCAATTTCCACTACGTTAATTTACGCATTGTATTTAAATTTTCTCTGTCATGACGATTACAGTTTATATCTAGCCGTAATTCACAATTCCGTTGCTTTGAACAGCGGATTAGTATTATAGGGTTGCTAGACTTAAATAATTTTAACAGAACTTCCACATTACTAGTGATTCGCTTGTTTGAATCTTTACTTACAACGCAAAAATTTGGAAGTTTTGTCTATGTTTACCACCTGGCTGTTTTTCATATGATTTTTATTACTATTGAAATCTAGAACTGGTCTGTATTTAGCGGTTTTATATAACGCACGAATAATTCACGATATGCATAAAAATTAATCTCTGTTAATAAAACAACATGCAGTGTTTCTATAAGTTGGGGCTACGTATGTTCGGGGATGGAGGTACTTGTAAAAAGAAAGAAAATTAATAAAGCTAACCTAGTTTATTTACAACTATCTATTTAAAAAAAACAATGACTATAATGGTTAATCACGATAGATGTCAAACAAAAAAAAAACAATTACTATGTACGTACAAGTAATAGAATCTAAATAACAAATCTATAAGTTCTCTGTACATGGTAAGTCTTGCTAATCACTCACAATGGTGGACCCAATGAACGACGACCGATAAACTTTTGTGGCCCAGAAACACATTATTCCCAATACTTTCCGCTATCAAACTCACCGGACACCCTCGAACACTTGTCGCAACCCAATACTTCTCGCCACCACCACTATGACTCACACCATGCACCTAATAGCCAAAAACTTTTTCGGCAAGTCTTTAATCTGAAATCGCATCAGGGTCAAGCACAATCCCGCAAGATATTTCATGAACAGGAATACTCTGGACCACGATATCTTCTTCTGTTATCAGATATTGGGGTGTAGGTGGCCGCCACCTCACATGGGCGGCACAATGTACGCCGAACCTTTTTGTTATTTCTGCTGCTATATCAGCTTATTCTGCTCTCCGATTATCGCGGCGTGTAAGTGGTTATTGTGGCATCACTCAAGGAAATACAATCTGTACAGAGCATAAGGAGGTCTTTTAACTCTGCCATCTCTGTATCTTCTTTCACCGCTCAGCCAGATAGTCACGGCACCATGGGGAGAGTGGGAAGGTGGTATATTAGCTCTGCTGCCACTATATCGTATTACACAGCTCAGTCAGAAGGTCGTGACTCGCAACACTACCTCCTCCTTAAGTGCGTTTGTCCCAAGCAGACACAATGGACTCTGGTCCATCATAGAGAGCCAGTCTGTCAATATGCACAAACTTGGGTTTTCTTGTCCGAGAGCCCTTGCAAGCAATCCGGAAGACCAGGTCATTTATCTTCTTGACAATCTGGTAAAGGCCTTCCCATCATTTATGTAGTTTCGGACAGTATCCTTTCCGTCGCAGTGGGTTGTACAGCCACACCAGCTGCCCTTCTTGAAATGTTTCTTCAGGTCCCCTCCGATCATACCTCGTATTCATCTGGTCGCTGTTGACTCTTAAATGTTGCCAAGCAAAGTCATGGACAGTGCCCAATTTGCGTTGCAGTTCATTAGCATACACCGTCGGTGAAGCAGGCTGTTCTACTTCTGCTGGACTACCAAACAGTAGATCCATTGAAAGGCGAAGTTCTTGCCCTAACAGCATCTTCGATGATGTTACCCTTGTGGCTTCATTGACAGCTGATCAATATACAAGGAGAAACAGTGGCACCTTGGAGTCCCAATCCTTTTGATTGTCGGCTACAAAAATGGTTAGATACTGCTGTAAGGTAAGATTTAGCCTCTCGACCATCCCATCCTACTGAGGATGCAAAGGAGTAGTCCGTGTCTTCTTCATTCCCAGATTTTTGGTCACTTTCTGGAATAACTTGGCTTTAAAGTTGCAGCCCTGATCGAAGTGAAGTTCGAGTGGCACCGTAAACCTTGAGAATACATGCTCCACTAAAGCATCGGCCACCATGCTAGCCTCTTGGTTAGGTATTGGTACGACTTCAGGCTACTTGTACTTGTAAGGGACCCAAAATATCTATTGCTATCATCTCGAATGAGGCTCCAACAATGTACTTTTGAATATGATTACATCCTCTAGTTCTTGGTCCCTTTCTTGCGGTACAAGCATCATATGTTCGGCACCACCTCTCGACATCATCCCTGCAATGTAGCGAATAGTATCGCAATATAACTTTGTTGAGAATTAATTCCACAATGTTCTCCAGCTGCTGAACTATGAAGTTCCTTCAGCACCTTTGGGACTCAAATTTCTGGGAATACCAGCTGTAGGTCCTTTCTCCAATCTTCGCCAATCTTTTCATCACTCCAGGGAGAAGGTTCATTGCCAGTTGTCCTCTGAACAGTTGGTTTCTTCCCTTCTTAGCGATCACAATGAAAGCACATTGGCTCACATGTCCTCCTGTACAGTGCATAAGCGTTGTTGTGTAAGCGACCAGGTCTGTGCTGTACTTCAAAATCATACAGGAAAAGCAGCTAAACTGACATAGGTCTGTAAACCAACACACCCCTACTTTATAAAGTGCACAGTGCTGCACTCTACCACTCGACCATTAACTATGTAGTCCTGACTCATAAACGGTTCTAAAACACACCGTGGCCATTTTCGTTGCATGTTTTCGTCATACCACTACAGTGTGAAGTTTGAAAGTTATTGTGTTTGAGTTTTTAGTGCATATTGACCGAACTAAGACGTGGTGAGAAAATTAAATGCCATACTATCTTACTATAGATGATTCAAGGATACGTAAGCAATTTACTTTGTGTTTTTAACGTTACTAGTTCTACAACAATAAAATGAGGAATGTAAGTCCAGAGAGTATTCAAAAGTGACAAACCATGCCAGTTCGGGTGTCTGTAAACCGACATACCCTACGAGTTGTGAATTTGTAATTCCGACACACAGTGATGTTTTGCGTTGAATGTGTCTGGTCTCCTTGATAAAATAAAATATGAACTGTATTTATTTGTTTCACATGGCTCGTACTGAATATAAAACAAAATATAAATTGCAAACTGTAAAAGGCCAATACATATACTCACACCAACTCAGGTTCAAAACTTTGTAAAACCAATCCACGTGGTGAGACAACTCTACCAGTAACAACAGATGATAGTGAAACCACAGCCCTGCGCATCATGCTACAGCAGTCCATTTGAAATTCCTCCTGTTCCTTTGAACAGGAGACAAATTTCCACCAGGAGCCATAACACCTCTGAATCAAAAGTAATTACATCGTCTCCATACATAATGCTTTAAGAGCCATGATTGAAAAGTAAATGAAACAGGCCACAGAAGCACAAAGAGGTCAGGGTAGTGCTGAAGATTGTGAATTACATTGTGTCTCAGTTCATGGTTCATGCCGTTTTTGAGACATGCCACTGGTGAAAGCTCAACTTGAAATATAAGGTCTGCAAGAAGACGGATCATCGGAGGTAACAGAGAAGACAATTCAAGTGGAGGAGGTTCATCTCATTACGAATTGGATTTCCCAAATGTTCCTGAAAGTTATGAAACAGTTTGCATTTTCTGTGACCGACTTTATTCTCAAGATACTCATGTGGAGCAGAAGATTCAATATTTCTCATGCCAAGGCTGGGCACACAGTGAGTACAGAGGTGCTGAAAATGACGAGTATATATGTGATTTTTGTTAATACTAATATTTTTATAGTTACTACTCATAGTTTGTAACCATGTTAAGAATTGAACTTAGCATTTTCAGTTAATTAAGTATAATATTTACTACATGTTTTGCAGTGTTACTAATTTATATTGTCATTTAATTAATAGTTATGATTGTATGTCGGTTTCAGTTACCTATTTCTAAGTCTCGCATTTTGCTTGCTTGTACAGAAAGTCTATTTCCACAAAAACAATTAACTTTACTATCAAAACTACATTATCAGTAATGGTAAAAATCCCTGCATTTGAGATTCATACTGAGAATGTATGTTTGTATTGCATTAGTTCAATATTAGATTAGCCCAAAAACAAAATGGTAGGTCGGTTTTACTGCCCTTCCTCTACTCTTGGAGGTGCTGCATCCACCTAGCTATCTGTCCTTCTGGGCTTTTGAAGTTCAGTAACCAACATAATGATGCATGATCTGTTCGTAGGATAAAATGCCTTCCATATAAGTAATGGTGAAAATGTTAAATAGACTTGACCATTGCCAGGAGCTCCCTAAGAGTACACAGTAATTTCTTTCAGGCTTATGTAACACTTTGCTGAAATACTCTAATGGCATCTCTTTCCCATCATGGATCTGTGAAAACACAGCACCAATCCCAACATCGCTTGCATCTATGTCTAAAATGAACTCACAATCACTACTAGGATAACCTAGGACAGGAGGTGAAACCAAAATTACCTTTAATTTTCTGAGTGAGGATTCGCAATCGGGGATTCAGAAAAAAAATATATTTTAGCCTCAGTCAACTTGTGCAATGGCTTTGCTATTGTGGCGAACCCATGCACAAAACGCCGATAGTAAGCACACCGCCTAAGGAGACTTCTTACTTGAGTCCGATCAGTTGGCCGTGGCCAAGCTATAATTGCTTTCGTCTTCTCTGGATCTGTTTCTATCCCTTCAGCCGACACTACATGTCCCAAAAATTTCACTTTCCTTTTGAAAAAATTACACTGTTTTAGGAACTAGCTTCAAATTAGCTGCTGTTATCCCCTGAAGCACTGAATCAAGATGTGTTAGGTGTTCATCGAATGGCTTCCTTGTGACCACAATGTCATATAAATAAACCTGACAAATGCCCAAAGGTAGTACTCTTTCCATAAGTCGTTTAAATGTTGCTGGAGCATTGCATAATCTAAAAGGCATGACCTTGAATTGCCAATTTTGTTCCCCTTGTACAGAAAAGGCAGTCTTCTCTCTATCCTTCGGGATCACTTCACATTGCCAGTAACTGCTTTTCATGTCCAAGGTTGAGAACCATTGGGATCCAGCCAGGCTATGCAGAGTGTCATCTATCCGAGGAAGCGGGTATGAGTCTTTCCTGGTCACATCATTCATCCGCCGGTAATCTACACAAAATATTGCTGAACCATCTTTCTTCTTAACCAAATAAACTGGAGATAACCATGGGCTGTTCGATTGTTCTGTCACATCCAGATTCTTCATTTCCTTCAGAATGTCATCAACTACCTCATGTGAAGCAAGAGGCAGACATCTAGAGGGTTGCTTGATAGTTCTGGCATCTCCTGTATTAATACGGTGACATGCCACAGATGTCCTACCAAGATCACATGAACCACATGGAAAAGCATTTTGATTCTTCATTAAGAGTTCTGCAACAGTATTCTCTGGTCTCCAGTCCAGGTTTCCTTTGTCCTCTCCAGGAGTGCTGTGAGTTGTTATAGCAGAGTATTCTTCACAAGGTCCTCCCTTAAGACCTTAGACACAGTTGTGCTTATCTAGGAAACCTGCTTACACAAGCCAATCGTTGACCCCTTCTCAAGACGAATTGCATTGTCAGTCGAGTTCATCATTCTAACAGGGAAATTATGTGATCTTAATGAAACAAATGTCCTAGCTATAAGTACTCCATCAGGGAGGTTACTACCTTTTGTTCGCTGGTTACTTTCGCTGCTCCCACCACATGCCGATTCGCTGGCACCTGCCTTGCTGACTCGACTTCCAGTGCACGAGCTAGAGCATCTTGCCTGATATGTGATGCTGCCAGGCATACTGCTTGTCGTACCTCTAAGTCTGCAATGGCATCAACAAAGAACCCAATAGCCAGCACATCTCGCGCCTCCTCTGGACACCTCTCAAGTGACGGATGGGCTAGCATCATAATGTCCTGCCAAAGTTTCTGAAGCGACTCCCCAGGTCGCTGGCAGTGGCTTCGAAGTTGGGAATGGTAGGCGTGTCGTAAATGGAAGTCCCCGAAGCGTAGCTCCAAGGAAGAGACTAATGTAGAATACTCCAGGCGAAGTTGTTCAGGCAAAGATTGGAATATACTGAGTGCAGGGCCCCTCAACACTGCTGCCAGGTAGTAGGCATGTTGCTCTTCTGCCCAACCATTTAGGGTTGCAACAATCTCATATTGGTGCCTGATATTCACACCATGGAGATTGACCATCATAAGGGGTAGGCTTGATTGTAACTTCCATTCCAACACCAGGCATGGGAACCTCAGCTGTATTCATGTGCTGTGATTGTCCTACCGCCGATCTTGGTGTCGCATAGTATCTTCGGTCACTACCCTGATGTAACGGCTCTGGCTTCGTCAAGCTGCTCCCATTCCATCCTTAAAGAACTTACCTATTTCTGCAGGTCGTCATTCACACTTCCGATTTTCTTTTCGACATTTTCATTAAGACTGCCAATTCTATGGTCCACCAATTCACTGACATTGTCAATTTTCAGGTCCACCATTTGAGAAACACTTTCAATTTTCTTGTCCATATACTCTACATTTGTATGCACTAGCTCACTAATTCCCTCTATCGTCTTGTCTACATTCTTATTAACACTGTCTATTTTCTTTTCTACATTCTCATTAACACTGTAAATTTTCTTATCGGCACTGTCTATTTTCTTGCCTACATTCTCGTTAACACTGTAAATTTTTGTGTTTATACCACTTATTTGGCTAATTAGTCTCTTTATTAGAGCTCGCAAACCCTCTAACTCACTAGCCATTTTTCTTGAATACATAATCATATAACCTAAAATTTCCTACCCAAAGAAACTTAACAAGTTTGTTTAAATATCTAACCATGTACACTTAATTTTAACATCCTTTAAAACCTTTAAATTAATTTTTTTAATTGCCTCCATCCCACGTCTGACACCAGTGTTACAAGTTGGGGCTAGGTACGTTTGGGGATGGAGGTCTTTGATAAAAAAAAAAGAGAATTAATAAAGCTAACTTAGTTTATTTACAACTATCTACAGGAAATAGCCTATGCCTACAATGATTAATTACAATATACATCAAACAAGACGAATAACTACTATTTACATATGGGTTATAAAATCTAAATAAATCTATTAGTTCTCTGCACATGGCAAGTCTTTCTAATCACTCACAATGGTCGACCCAATGAACGAGCACCGATAAACTTTTGTTGCCCAGAAACACCTTTTTCCCACTACTTGCCGCGATCCAACTCGCCGGACACCTCGAATACTTGTCGCAACCCAATACTTCTCGCCACTATCACTTTAACTCGCACCAGGCACTTGCCAGCCAAAACTCTCTAGGCAAGTTTTTAACCTAAAATCTCCTGGAAAGGTGTCGCATGAGGGTCAAGCAATATCCCGCAAGATATAGCATGAATAGGAATACTCTGTACCACGATATCTTCTTCTGTTATCAGATATTGGGGTGTATGTGGCCGCCATCGCACATGGGCGGCACAATGTACGCCGAACCTCTTTGTTATTGTTGCTGCTGCTATATCAACTTACACTACTCTCCGATTATCGCTACATGCAAGTTGTTATTGTGGCATCACTCAAGGTAATACAATCCGTACAAAGCACAAGGAGGTCTTTTAGCTCTGCTGTCTCTGTATCTTCTTTCGCCTCTCAGCCGGATAGTCACGGCGCCATGGAGAGAGTGGGAAGGGGGGTGTCTTAGCTCTGCTGCCACTGTATCGTATTACACCGCTCAGCCAGATAGTCGCGACTCGCAACAGTATTATGCAATTGTTCACAAAACCTTTCAGAGTAACTTATCAAGTTGCGAGGAAGAAAGAACACATAGGTAAGAAAGTACTCTTGTAGGAAGTATTCTTGGAACCACCTCACGGATTTTAGCTGTCTTAAAAATTCTTTTCTTACGTAGCTCAGTCCAGATTTATCAAAAGCGTCTCGGAAATCTTTCACCATTTCGTGCCTGCTACACAAAGACCATGCGATGGCAAACATTTCCTGTTTCAAAGATAGTCTTTATCGGCGGATAAAATGTTTTTTAAAAGCTTTTTCCGCTTAGCACCCACATTATCTGGAGAGTTTTCCCAACGACAATAGACTTCCTAGAATAAAGTCAGATTATCAAGCTACTGTATAAAAAAACTTTTGTTATTGACCTTGCTGGAAACTTGTGATATTCGCCATAGAAGTGGCCGATCAGGTTCATTGTATTTTTTCCCCGTGGAATATAAAAAATAATCTTTATCAATCTGCGATCTTTGTCTAGTTTGACTTTCCTTTTACGTTTTTAGGTTTCCGTTAAATTCCCACACTGAAAAAAGAATATAGCTGCGCGTACCATAATTCTGTTAAAATAGGGACAACAAAACAGTTTGGTTGTCGGTACTACTCTGGACAGTTCCTTCAACAATCTGTTTTGTTGAAGAAACAAAGAACCTTGTAGCTTTTACAAACCAGATGGTAACTTCTACAAAACAGATTGTTGAAGGAACTGTCCAGAGTAGTACCAACAACCAAACTGTTTTGTTATCCCTATTATAACAGAAGTATAGTTCCTGCAACTATACTCTTTTTTCAGTACATTATGTTCGTTTTTCAGAATCACTTGTATACTAGTTGACTTCAGCCATTTGTGTCGTCCTTAGTTTGTTTTTTCTTTAGTTGATGCTCATCACGGTCTGAGAGGAAGAGGTCTTGACACAGCGTATGCTCTGCAGTAAGGGAAAGTGACTCCCTCTAGTAGTAGTAACAAGTAATTTAGTGGAAGATTTGTCTTGCTCACATCTGGCGGGATTACAATTTTAGCAATTATTTACACAAAATTGTGTTAATATGGTATGCTGATATTGTAGATATATGTTTCGTATCCATCAATTAATTGACACATGTGTTGAACTGTTTCTGTTATTGTTAAAAGTATGAATGTATAATTTAAAGCTATTTGTAAAAATTAAAGAATATAAATTTTTAAGTTGAATGATTACAAATTTTTACACCCAAAAACTAAATTTTATGGCTGAAAAGGTGTTCCAACATACACTGGGTATATATTTTTCTAGATTTTTTTCTATAAAACATACAATTCCGATAATGACTACACATTTTAAGCTGTGAAATCTAGCTAAGCAAAATAAATATCAATAAACTAATATTTCACTAAAAACTACTAGCACTGTGACAAAAAGGAGTCACGTTTTGTTCCTCAAAGTCAAGACCTTGCCTTCATAGACCCTGAATACGTCACCTTGTTTAAATTACTATTTTTACGTAACTGAGCATTTATTGCAACTCAACAACATTCGCTAGCAGGGGTGAATATAAAATTAAAACATTTTAGTTTCTGATACATTCCACTGAAAAATCATCCAAAGAAGACAAACACAGTATTTTTTCAGTAATGATGCTTTTCCAAAGTCGAATACAAAATAATATCTTACTTATTTCATTCTATAATATCATGGATATTTCGTACTTACCAGAGCTTGAAACCAGAAACGATATTGTTATCTAAATGTGCACGAACTCGTTTCGAGCATTGCATACTAAGTATCGCACAAAATCCATTTTGCGTACAAGTTTATTCTTTTGTAAATTCTGGACAGTATCTACAAGTTGCTGTTAGAAATTAAATAAATAATGTTTGTGACATTGAAATTGAATTCACTTTGGAATTAGAGTTGTCACTAAAATTTTTGAAAATAACTAACCGATAACATGCCTAGCAAACTTTCCATAATAAAATAAAATAATATCTACATAATAATTGCTATAACATCTACAGCGAAGGAAACTTCATATTTTATTGATTCAACTTCCAATGTGAAAACAGTTAATATAGTTGTTTCAAATTTAGCTAACAAAAGTGTCTGCAATTTAGTAGCACGATTTAATTATAATCTGTATTGGGTGACCTGTTAAAAAAATTTATTTGGCTATTTTTGCCTAAAAAATAGTATCTATGTGATAATAGTGCTTTGCAAAAAATTAAAAGAAAGCACGTGATACAATTCTTTGCATAAAGCATTAAGAGAAATGTGGAAATTACTTGTGACTACATTTTCACTCCACTTCTTTAGTCTTGAAAATGTTATAACTTACAAGTCAAAGTAACTATTTGATAGTTACACAAAGATGTGCGAATATAGCAGGCCAGCTGGCGTACCTTATGAAATTTTTTTCTCTGAATCACACATTACGTTTGACTTAATTATGTGTTTATTACAAAACAAATTGATCAACAAATTAAACTCCGAATTTAAACAATTTTTTCTCTCTCAGCGAACTTTAAAAAATTACGAAATTAACCGTTGCGGGGTTTTAAAAAATTTTGAGTAGCCCTAAAATTGATTATAAATGTAAGTTACTTAATTTTCTTGCGTGAGTTTGTTTTTAGTATTTGTACGTTCTAGTAGCATCGAACATTTTGCACTGACATGTCATAAATTAAAAACTATTTCGTTTATGAAAAATGTAGTCCCATTAATGCATAGCAAACAAATACCATCCAACTCAAATATGCTAATGCTTGCGAAATGTGTTATGTTTTTATATGTAACTTTTTAACAAAGGTTTTGTTAATAAAATCCAGTTGATATTTTCAATTTACCGGCTCTTGACAGTGAATTGACACACTAAGCAACACTCTTAAATTGTTTGCTTTAAACATTTTAATATTGACGATTTTGCTTGCTCTTTAATTATAATTGAGGTGATCGACAGTTATAATAAAACCAATATCACCAGTCGGCTATACTGGAAGCATGCACGAAGCAAAATAAGTGTATTAACATCGCTACACGTGTCAACGTGTCACCATAAATGTATACTTATTAGTGATGTATATCTTTATTGTTCATCGAATTATTGGTGATTACCAACATTGAGCGTCAAGCGAGCGTTGAAGAAGCCTGGAAATGCATGTCTCAAGATTATTGAGGAGTTCTTTACTTAATTTACTGTATATTCTCTACCATGCGTCCAAATCTCTGCTTGCTTACTCTCGACTATAGCGTGAAATCTAACCTAAACAAGCGGACTTGCATCCAGACTGTTCAGAATAAGAATTTTTTACAAAGCAAAAATTTAGTCTTGGACTGTATATCATCAACAGATGAATTTATTTTCAGCACGCACAATTTGCCCGCAATAATTTAATTTCGTTTATCTTTACCTCTTGGTTTTATTTTATTACTTTCCTGTAGCAATTTGTACAAAAGTCATAATGGGGTAGAATGCCGATAATTTGCGTATCTGCTCTTGAAGAAAAAGTAACCAAAGAATTATTTTATATTTGAAGATACACATTCGTGGTCGTTTTCATAGCTTCCTTGGAATATCATTTGTTGGCTTCCTCAGAATACCGTTTAATGTGATTTACAGGGGCATTTTTCCTCCAATAACATCCAATACCTACTTCCATGGAAGTTCATGACTAGTATTACATTAGCGTGCAACTCAACCCTGTAACAAGCTCAAGAGAGGCATAAAACGTTGTGGGTGCCAGTCGTTATCGAATCACAAAAATGTTCGCTGCAACTCAAAGCTGTTGTCAGTAGGGAGATACATTTACAGTGGTCGCCCCAATCCAAAGCACCTGAAATTTGATACAGTACAGAAGAAGATTCGACTCCACACAAATTGTACTAATTTGGTGTGACATTTTTCACAACAATAAATTAAAAATATTAGTAGTAGGATAGTGAGCCTGGGTTAGAATGGACGTATTTTTTTTATAAACCTACACCCCTCACCCTCTTCAAACCCTCAATACTTAACTCATTGTTGGGCTTGTGCCTATGGATGCCGAGGACATGTTGGAAATATGCTGGAAAATGTTCTATGGCACTATTAACAACTGGAATTTTTTAAAATCATAATTGTGATATCCGTCGAAGCTGATCGCCCTGCCGGAGATAAGAATACTACTTGCGCGACGACTCCATTGTTCCCTGCGAGCGATGCTTGTAGGGTGCGCGGGAACTCGTTAGGTAAGCGGCGCACGAAGATGTTTGCACGACCTTTAACGGCGGGTCGTTCCACGGCTATTGACGCAAAGGAGCCGACGGGGCGTGGGCGGGGTTCGTTGATGTTGTGGAGGAAGAGGGGAGGGTGGGCAGGACTAATTCGGTGATTTCGCGAGCAAGCAAGGTGGTGGGGGGAGCATGCTGGGGGTTGTGTTATCCGGTGAACTGTTATCGCGCTGGGGCTATCGGAGCGGATTGATGCGGGCGCGAGGCACCACCCCTTCATCCCCTTCCACAACGAACATCCACCCTTCGAGCTCCAACCAGTCTTATCACGTCGTCTAGATGCTCCGCTCGCCGCTACTCCCCGTGACGCACTTCGTTGCCTGGTCCAGCCGCATTGCGTTATGGACTGCCTTGGTTTCTTCTGAAAGGTAATTGGTCTTAACGTCTCGTCGACAGCGAGATCGTTAGAGACGGTCACACACAACTTGATACAATGACTGAAGCTGGGAGAGGATTCAGCCATGATCTTTCTCAGGGAACCATCCCAGCCATCACCTGGAGCGATTTCGGGACACCCCGGAAAACCGAAATCAGAATGGCCGATGCCGGGTATCGAACCCGGGTCATTGCCAATGCAATTCCAACGTGTTACCACTGCTTCACCTCGCTCGGTTGATTTCTTCGAGAATGTGATACTTTGCGTCTGGTCGTGGTGTCCTTTCCTCTGGTTCATTCGTGTGGTGAAAATAGGCTTAGAGAGTGTTGGATGGTACACTGACTGGTAGGGTTAGGTTGTAATAAAAGATTTCGTGATGTAGTTGTCTGAACATTTTTATAAATACTACGTAATACTAAATTACAATTAATATATGTACAAGTATACGTTTCTAAGGTTGTCTTGTCACGTAACGATACTTACAAGGCGCCATCGGTACTAGACGGTACTCTCAAGGGTGAAGAGAGAGTTAAGCCAAAAGAAACGTTGTTCTGAAACGACGATAAAGTATATAAAGTTCTCTGCTTACAATCGTTAGTTTCTGTACAGATTGTAATATGAATTTGAGAAAATATGACTTTCGTATGGTCATTGTATTTACTTGAATATTTGGCAGTACTCAATAGCTTCATACATTACGTTGGTGTGTAAAACCAACGAAATTCATGCCTTATTTTATTTAAAACTAACTATACTTTATAAATATGGCATGTCACAAATTACGCAATAAATCATCTATGTCAGCCATGTAAACGCAATATTTAGTTTTATGGATCACTGAATTTCTTCAAATCTCCAATATTTTTTTCATATTGGCCACCTAGGCTACTGTGGACATTTTCGTACATGTACAACACATATGAATGCATATTTTACTGCTATAAGACAGGTAATATACCAATCACCAGAGGAATACAAATTTAAATCTATAAAGTACTGTGACAGTCGCAGAGTAACGTTTTGGAACACAACCCGAAGTAGGTAACATAAGTGGGTTTTATGACTCGTCCTTACTATTTGTTTGTGACGGCTACACGCAACTTAACGCAGTGACAGGAACTGAATGAGGAATCAGCCGTGATCATTGTTAAGGAACCATCGCAGCATTTGCCAGGAGTGATTTCGGGAAACCATCAAGAACATTATTCAGAATGACAGAAGCCAGGAATCGTACCGAACACTACTAAATGCGAGCTCAATGAGTAATGGATGCAAATCTTCACTCGGTAGTGAAGTGAAGATATTTAAGTCAGCTATTATTATCAATGTTGCTCTATACTTAACCTCATATCACCCCTCGCCATCTCTACAAATATAGCTATTTAGCAATGAACAGAATGTCTGAATGTCTCTATTTGACCGATAAAGGCATCGCAACGGTAACACGTCGGACTATAATTCGCTAAGGCCCGGGTTGGGTTTGAATTTATCCAGGGTTTCACGAAATAGCTCCAGGTGAGTGCGAAATTGTTCCTTAGCTAAGGCCATTGCAGAGTCCTGTCCTAGTCACTGAGTCAAGTTGTGTGTTGGTACAGTCTGAAATTATTTCGACGTCTACGTAAATCCCAATTACCTTCGAGTGTTTGTTGCAAGGGACATTACAACAAGAGTGTATGGGTTTGTGGAAATAAACAATTGCTTACACTGGTTGACAAAACATGTATAACGAGGTTCATGCAAGACACTAAGACACAACAGAACAGTTGAACGTACGAAAAGTACTGATGAACATGACGCGGAAGACTGCACTTCCAATTCAACATTTATTTATATTATAACCTCTCCTTTAACGTTTATGTCCTGTTGTCTTCGTGCCTTGCATGGTCATAGATATAGGCTGTACACTTTAAATTGAACACTGTCCAACACTTATATACCAAAAACTGTATTTGACTGGTACCAAAGATGTTCAGTTTTGATATTGGTGAAACGTTTACACTGGTGTTAAGTTTCAGGGACGTTTTAATGCTAAAATGTCACAGATGATAGCAAAATGATTGAAAGAAAAAAAGCAGTGCTTACTTTGTCGTGAACAGTATATATACAGCTTTCGTCAACAAATCATAAGAAGGGATGAGGAAATTTCACGAATTCAATGACCTGTATGTTAGAATCAAATATATGCATACTCAAGTCCTGTCTATTCGTTCTTTGTCTGTTGTTCCACTGAGTAGCTGCTAGTGGACAAATGGTCAGGACTTGAGTATGCACAGGATATTTGATTCTAGCATGTAGGTCATTGAATTCGCGAAAGTTCATCATCTATAATCATAACGAATTGTTTACATACATACACCCGTACATTATTGTCCCGATTACCTTGCCTACTTTATTTGACGTGCATACAAACATCCACCTCGTGGCTGCCAAGCAGTGAGGTCCGAGGGTGTAGCTGGCTTGTGTGGCAATTTACCGAGTAACGACGCGGGCAGGTGTAGTTATAGGGCTTCCACAACAGACGTAACGCTGTTACTGCGCACTTCCTCGCCTGAACCCAGACCATGCTGCTGTTCTCCCACATGTATTTTTCACCCGCGCTTTTCCCTCGCCGCTTTTACCTTCCCCCTAGCCACGCTATTCCTGTTCCCGCAGTTCCTCTGCACACGGGTAAAAAAATAAAATAAAATAAAAAATATCTGCGTGGTTGGTACTCCTGTGAGACGGAATTTCACACGCCAATGTTGACTGCCGTCATGGAATAGTAGTTGTATAAAAGCTTATCCTACCATATTTAGCTACTTTTTTTAACACGTGTGCTACATAAAATAGTTTATTATACGCGACGTATCTGTACACCCGTCA
This sequence comes from Medauroidea extradentata, assembly GCA_003012365.1. Classification (NCBI taxonomy): domain Eukaryota; kingdom Metazoa; phylum Arthropoda; class Insecta; order Phasmatodea; family Phasmatidae; genus Medauroidea; species Medauroidea extradentata. Next base: position 27,666 of record PNEQ01102071.1, on the reverse strand, counting down.
AAGATATTACGTTTCAAGTTATAATGTAAACGTGTGCATTACGAAGTATTTTGGCACATCGTGCTTGAAAACATCTTTTTAAAGCAGAGGCATGCGAATATTATTATTGTACTTGCATATTATGTTTAAAATAAACCAAATACTTGAAATGTATTAACAGAACGAAAATTAAAAATAATAAGGGCAATGAAAATGAAAGTAGCAAAAAAAAAAAAAACAGTGTGGCGATTTGCAATACTTGCAGTAAACATTTTCTGAAAAACGAAAGTTAATTTTCACAATTCTGGTTTTTATTTTAACTTACTGCAAACATACTTATGTACGTCCATAAAGGAACGATGGTGACAGGAATAGGGTTCGTTCACTTTTCGCTTTTAAATAATCACAGGAAGATGAACTTCTAAAACAGAATATGCATTGGCGTATACTATTAAACATGTATTCAGGATGCAATGCAACAAATTAACAAATTAGTATATACTAGGAAAATATCGTAGAAAGTTAAAATTTGGACATTATATTCTGCACAATATTCTACTGTATGGTACAATAATTTCCGTACCGAAAGAGTAGGAATTTGTTTGTCAAACAATTTTGTTGACAAAAGGTTTAGTTTTGAACAACATCCGATAGTAAATTACTACAACTTACGTTTTATTTTAAGTTAAGTTATTTTTATAAAAGGTTTTCGATTTTACTCATTAAGCACGAACGTGGGCGAAGAACCCACACTAAACTAATTAATTATTTTCTTAAACACCACTTTTTATTTGGCCAAAAAAAAACTGTACAAGGTTATTTCGGGTAAGTTGCCTACTGAGACTGAAAGCGTACAAAATTTATTTTCTTAGAAATTACATTAATATGTAATTTTAACGAAACTAAATTTTCTAATTCAATTATTCATTTTGTAATGTCGCATTACATTACGATAAATTTTTCTTAATACAATCTAATATTTTCGTGGAAATTATAATTGGTTTTAAAATATTCGCACTAGCACAACACTGTATTTTCTTACAAATAAACGCTAACAAAACATGAGTTGTAGCTATGGAATATATCCGAGGTTTTTCTTATAGTAGTGATTTATTTTATATGCTTAGGAATCACATAACACAATTCATAATAAATACTAAAGCTTAAATAATATTTTCGTAGGTCAATCGTTAATATTGAAGTGGAACGCATACCATTCTTAACGAAGAGTGTTTTTGTCGGATGTGTATTTTTTACAGTATGGATCGTAAAAGCTATACAAAGGAAAGTTCTGTAAAACGAATCAGATCTTGTAAATCAAATTCTAATGGATTTATTACTTTTTTCCTTGCCGATTTGAAGGAAGCGGTATTTGGTGATTTATGTATAATGTAAAACTTAGTATAAACTCAATCGGTTTTTTGTTATTATCGCACGCGCCTTAGGTTCAGGACTTATTATTTGCAACATAATTATTTGCAACATAATTATTTGCATCATATACTGTGCTTTGTGCAGGTTTTCTATAGTAAAAACTCTAATTTTGTCAGACTTTCAGACACAAAATAATTCAAGTGTTGGCAATTTGTTTATGCATATTAGTAGTACAGTATTTGAAGTGTTTAGCAAAAGACCAGCGGAGTTCTTTATGAGACTCCTTTGTCTTGACTCGATTTGCTTTCAAGTCCGCTGTAACATGCCCGCCGTAGCTGTACGGATAGCTAAAACAATCAAGGAACCCAATTATTGATGTTCTTTTACTTTCATGGCGTAAACTATGTTTTAAATGTAACCACGATAAAGAAAACGTCACGACTAGCTCGTCTGAAGAAAATCTTGTGTTCTTCTGTGTTTTCATGGTTGTTTCTTCCAGTATTTTATTTAAAACCACGCTGTTGTGTGATCCTGTTTTGTGTGTAATACTGTCTACGTCTTAGTAGTTGCATATGCTGTCTTAATTTTAGTAACCCGAGTTATCAGTTTTCTTTGTTTTATTCGCGTAGTTGTTGTTAGTTTAATATTTTATTTTTTATTTAGTTTTCAGTGACTCGACGCAGTTCCTCATGAGATTTTTCTTGTTTTGATCTTTATGTGTGCATTGTCCTTAGCCAATTCGACTTGTTTTTTCCGTTAATATTATTCTTGGTTCACTCTTCGTATTCTGAGATGACATAAAACTGCAATGGCCTTCGTCCACAATATTTCACTATATGAAAATATATAACTCTAACGACGTGTTGTTCGGGAAGAGTTGAGGCTATTCCACCGACAACAGCAAAGTTGCATTCAGAAATCGCCGCACAATACGTTTTAGGTGAGATGAAGCACGGACAGCCTGGAAAATTGGTACGCATGTTTTCGAAGTGAGGAGACACAGAAAGCCTCAGACTGTCCGATATTCAAGCAGCGCATACAACCGTACATAACTTTATATGACTATTTAGCTCGACATATCGTTGTAAACCTAATGTGCCCCAAATAGTGTTGAACTCGCAAAACAATAATTTAGGGTATCACTGGGTCATATATTTCATATAAAAATGTAATGTGCCTGGATTTGTAAAACCTAGCATTGAAACATTCCTGCCAATACTACAGTCATTGATTTTGTGGCGAAAAGAATGTTTCACTTCATAGTCAGTCAAGTTTTAACTCTTGCATAATTTGAGATTATACTGGCAAATCACATTCATATGGAGTCACAATAACATTAATCTGATTGTTACAGTCAATTGCGAGACGTGTACGAACAAAGACGCGCTGCCAATAATCATGAAGCAGAACTGTTGATGTCCACGTAAGGCATTTAAACAAAATGGTGCAAGAAATCATTTCGTGACAAATCCGCGGCTCCGTCCATTAGAAGATAATCTTCTTTTCTGCGTTACATACTGTGTTTTACGTGTTCATGAACGAAATTTCGTTACGTAGCAGGTTCAAGTTTTAATATTTTTATGCGAAGAACTTCAGAAACAGATGAATTTATTATTGTCGAATGGTTATAGTTCTTCTAATATTTTAAATTATACGCAGCGTAAGCCTACTCAAATATGGTAACGACCTACTAGCATTTAAAAGAGTTCAATGACCTTGGAGATGGGAGGAGAGGGGGACATTGTCCTTCCCCTAGAACTGAGGGTAGGGACAGTATAGACATTTGTATTGACCGTAAGTTATAATATTTAAAAATGTTACAATTTCTGTCAGCTATATATTCAGCACTTAGACTCGTGAAACCACTTATATAGCACCAGTTTACACGATAATATCATAATTTTCCCCGGGGAGGACCACCGGACCCCTGCTTAAAGTGAGCGGTTCTCCCCAGTTTTCCAAGTCTTTTTTTAAATTTATATTTGTACTCGATATTTTTTCCTTATTTTAGACATGAATTGTGATTAAATTTTCTTCTTAGGAAATGTTTGTATCTCTCATAGTTTTTGCGTAATGAGTCATGAACGTTAAAATTTGCACTTTACGGTTTTATGTACACCACTAAAACCAACTGACATACCATATCGAAAAAATCACAGTCTATAACAATGTTGTAGGCTATGATTTGACATATATAACAACAAATAAATATATATTTTTTGTATTTTTAAAAAAAATTGTTGAAGTATTAAAACTTTTATTTCAAATTTCAGCATTTTTTATTAAGTAAAAAATTATTTTATTTTTTTGTTATATATATGTCAAATCATAGCCTACAACATTGTTATACACTGTGCATTTTTTCGGTTTGGTATGTCAGTTGGTTTTAGTGGCGTACGTAAAACCGTAAAGTACAAATTTTGACGTTCACAACTCATTACGCAAAAACTATGAGAGATACGAAAATTTCCTAAGAGGAAGATTTAATCACAGTTTATGTCTAAAGTAAAAAAAAAAAATATCTGGTACAAAAGAAAATTAAAAAAAAAAAAAAAAAAAGACGTAGAAAACTTACGTGAACCGCGCCCGTAATGAGTCGTTGTACGGAAAAACTCGGATAAAAATGTCTGTTAACGAACCATGAGACCCCCCTTCCCGGCGATTTACGAGAATACCTTCCGCGACCACTACCAGAGGTATATGTTCACGTAGTGCATAAATGTATACAAGTTGTTCACTATTGTCTCCACAACGATATAGCTCACGGTTTAGGAGCTATATTTATGCACTCGTAATAGTGAGCTCGTGTGTTGCTGCTGTACGTGTATTTTGTGAGTGTGCTTGTTGAGTGTGAGTGGGCGTGTGTTTTGAACCGCTCAGATTTTCATCCGTCCCTCTCACCCACTCTCTTTCTATCTCTACCGCCCTTTCCATTATCCCGTAATTCTAAATTGGTTTTACCTTCACTTAGTTTATTTTCAGTTCGTCATGTGATCAACACGGACATGTATACATCGCAGCAAAATTACATTTTATCTGAAAGTAACTACAGCATTAAGTGCATGTTAATTTTGACTGAAACAAAATATGTCGGTGACATTGAAATACGTTAAAGAAGTCATCCAAGAGTCATGAATTACTGTCACATAGTTTACCGTAGGATTCTGTTATGATGATGAACTGAAATGCACTTTAAGCAAACTATTACACAAGACATATTTAGCTTTGTGTTATTTTTCTATTGTAAGAGCTCAATTAAAAAAACTGCAGTTGAATTAATGATACGTAAAAAAAGCTTTGTTCTTTAAATATTGGTAACATACTTTTTATGCAAAATTATTTCTGTTACGTTCTATTCACATATTCAAAATTTTCTACAATATTATAATCACTTATTTAACGAGTTTATTTGCCTGCACACACACACACACACACACCTAGCCTACACACTTACTTACAATTTATGTTTAGGACGGAGGTTAAGAAACTAGTTTTACCTTGTTTTTATGTTTCATATCGTTAGTAATGTACCACTGACAGTTACATGCATTAGAATTAATGCTTTATTGTAAAAAATTACAGGACAAAAGCAGTTTTTAACATACACTTTTTAGGTAAGGTACGATTTTAACATTACAAAATGTAGTTGCTAAATGCTAAATATCTTGAAGTAAGCGTAGGTGGCGAAAAAATATTATTTAACGAACCAGACACGAGATAGAATGTGGGTTTATTGTCGTTCTCGTTGATAACAAAATTGCCGAATAAAGTTTATTTCCGGTGTGTCGCAAACATTTTTACGTTTCAAACATGTTATAAATTGTATATATATATATATATATATATATATATATATATATATATATATATATATGTGTGTGTATATATATATATATATATATATAATATATATATATATATATATATATATATATATATATATATATATATATATATATATATATATATATATATAGTACCTTCATGTTATGCACTATTATAGATACTGTTTATCGTACAACACGTTTGTTACATTAGGTAATGTGACATGTAAAGAAACATCAGTCCAAAGCGTTTGAATTAGTGCTAGTTAAACGTGACTCGAAATACTGGGTGCAGGCAGTTCACATATGTGCATGTAGGAACGGCTTTCATGAAAACAGTAATTATTGTCAATCCGTTTGTTAGGAGGACAGTTAAAAATGTTTTTTTAATCATCGTAAATATTTCAAAGTTTTTATTATTAAATTGCTTCCAATGTCTTAAAAAATAAACGAAAATGGTAAAGGCTCGCCGAAACGTAAATATTATACATAAATAAACTATGACTAATTATCACGTAATTAACTGTGATTTTAAAAGCATTACCTATTTGTAAGCACAATATTGTATACCTTATGTTCATAAATAACACAGACAAACATGAAACGTGATATCCCATGAAACAACATGAATAAAATTGTACGGTGTGTAGCTTAAGTCAGTTCGGGATATGAGCAACAATACGTCAAAGAGAAAGTGAAGCTTGTCTATAGAAGCAACACACATAAAGAATTAACGGTTTAAAACTTCCCCAAAATAAATATACTATCGCTAATAATTTCGGGTGATTTGTGAAAGATTAGCTATCTTTCTTCCTTGGCTAACAAAAATAATGTAATGTTTTCAAGTTCAGGACGTTCTAACAATGGATCGCCATGTCTTTCCCGTTAAGTTAGAAAGTTAAATACTCTACATAAGCACAACGAATACTGACTTGAATAATGCTGTCTGTTATTTACAGTAATAGTTAAAACACGCCACTTGTTTATCCAAAATACTGTCATGTGTCCTATAATGAAAAAGTTTGAATCTGGTGTAGGCCAAACTGTACTAAATTTGCCAAAAGTAAGGGATGATTTAATCTCACAAAAAAATTAGCTATCTACGAATTGCTAACATTCTGTTATTCAACTCAATTAGTTATTTCAATAAGCAGAAATTCACGAATTTTAAAAGAGCTATGATAGAATAAAAATTACACTATAAAAACATACTGTATTTTGTAGCATGTTTTTTGTTACAATACTAGACATTGCAAAGTAATTTTACTAAAGTGGCTATAGTTAATTTACGTTAATTTTTCAACGTTAATATTGTGGTGAATAAATTGGAACTTACTCTATAAAAATTCTTGAAGTATTTTAGTAGAAACAATTAATTTTTAATACTACCTTACACTTTTAACAAAAATTTCTTTGCAGCAAAGCATCTTTACAGTAGCTCATATTTAAACGTATTTTTTTTCTTTTTGTTGTTGCGAAGTATGGTGATTTAAGAGCGTAGTCGTAAACATATGATCTGCAGCACGACGTATTTAACCGGAGTAAACAGCTATATGTTTTAAGCTGGAACGTGGCGTTGACACGCAGACCTCAATACCCCTCGCCGGGCCCGCGGCAGTTATTGTCACAGAGCCGGCGTGATATATCCACACACAGCTCGTCATTATTAGCGGGCATGAGGGCCCGCAACTCGCGACTCAATTGGCTACACAATGTGTGCGAACACAGACGTCGCGCACGACAAACAGATGGGAGCGCAAATTGATTGATTCCAAACTAATCACGCAGGGGAAGGAGGGTGGCCTAGTCACCTTCAGGCAAACACGCCTCTCGCGTGTCAGTCTGCGACGCACACATGTACACACGCACATCGCACATATTAGCGTGGCCTACAGCTCACTAACCCCTTACCTGGTACGACGCAACCGACTCAGTAAAATCCTCTGCTACACCACTTATTAGAACACACACAACACATACACACATATGCATACACACTATTACAGATACATTCATTCATACACACTCTGAATATTGCCTCTCGGAGAACCGTACAATTTGATCAATTTAGAACTCAGATTTGATAATTAAAATGTTTTGTATCAAATGTAATTTATCTTGAATATTTCTGGTAATAAACAAATTAAAGATGAGTTTAAAATTCATATTATTATATTTTTTGTGTCAACTGGAAACGATATTTCTGCTTATAAACTGATAATTTACGATGAGATAAAACTTCTGGCAGAAAGTTTTGTTTTTTCCCCGCAGTATTTATAAGTTAACAACAGTTCTGAAGTCTGAAGATATAATGCAATAAAGAATTACAAAACAATGATGCTTACATGGCTCATAATCGCTGATAATATTACTTGCTCCACTTTCAAGTACGCTCATAATCTTGTGAAACTAGTTTAAGTATGTTGACTTCCTCGTTGCATTTTGTTTATTCTAGGTAAACATTGTTTTTTCTATTTTTCGAAATATGTAGTAATGCAGTTGAACTTCATACTTAACACACTTGAGCTTTTTAATCGAAATACATTATGCAGATGTCAAATATACAACACATATCGACTACAAAGTTGTGCACAGCGATTGCAAGCTAGAACTACTGTATTTGGATCCGAGGATATACAAGAATAAGTAGTAGACTTACTGCTGACGGAAGTAGTTGAATGCCATCGCCAGGAAGAGATATGCTCATTCCAATCGAGGTAGGCTGATGTGGTTAACCATCTCACCTCTCAACAGTCCAAGATGGGTTTCTCACGTCCACGAGGAGGATGTATGTCCCACCTCTATAAAACCACATCGTGGCGAATCCTATCGCTTGGTGAAATAGATCAGCGTTCCTTCCTAGAGCACCGAAAGCTTGAAGATTTCCCGCGTGGTCAAAGTGAGTGAGTGAGTGACAGATGTTTGGTCAGCGCTTAACGTCGAGGTCTTTAGCGATGGTGAGTGGTGACATGAGGTGAGTATGTAGCAGAGTCGAAATGAAAGGGCGGGGAAAACAGGAGATCCGCGAGAAAACCCCTGACCAATTGCACCGGCCGGCAATATACCCACATGCGGAAATCCGAGGACCGACTTCGCCGGGAATCGAACCCGTATCGCCTTGGTAGTAGGCGAATGGTCTGACCATGCGGTCACTGCGGCCCTCACGTGGTCACAGGCGATCGCTGCTGTTCGTCCGGCTGGAGGGAGAAAAAACAGAAGTGTACACAGTAAAAAAAATTTGTAAATTTACAAGGAAATTCTTGTACCGTAATATCAGAACATTATCAGTCAGATAATAAAAATAAGATGTCAGAAACCTTTTTAAAGTGGTTACAAATATCGTAAACAACTTTGGGAACTAGTACAATAATGCTAATCAGCAGATTTTTCGAATTGAAAACAAAATAAACCTTAGAGACCTTTCACATCTTACAAAACATTTCGTACTGTCACAAAATTTTTTTTTGGAAACTAGTTTCCAAAAAAAAAAAAGTTTGTAACACTACAAGCAATTATTTTAAAATGAACCAGATATTAGCTGTAAATATACAAAATTTGTTTGTAGATTTACAGAAATGTTTGTAAATGTACAAAGAAATTTGTAAATTTACAAGATTTTTGTAAATTTTACAAAATATTTTCGTAGTGTTACAAAAAACTTTTTTGTAAAAGTACAAAATTTTTTTACTGTGTATGTACTGTAATTTGTCTCATTGGAGACGGCACGTGTAGCTTCTCGCATCAGTATACTGTCGGAGGGGAGCAGAGCCAGCCTGTAGGACTTACTGCGCCCCGTCTGGTAGCCGTGTGTTTGTATGAGTGAGGCACGGCGCCGAGGGCGATGTTGATTGGCTCATCTGGCACGATATCGCCTCTACCACTACACACTGAAACGACATTCAGTGATATTTATTTACTTATTTTATTTGTTTATTTATTTTAAACACGACATATTCAGCCACAGGCCGTTATTCAAATGTACGTGATTTTCAAACTAAACACTATGATTTCTTTTAAATGTGCCTATATTAAAAAAATAATTAATTTAGATCTTAATGTAAAATTATAAATTAAAACTGAGCTCACATTGCAGCCAGCACTATTAACATATTTACATTTTAAAAAAAATATTTAGATGTTCGCAATTTAAAGTATAAAATAAACAAAAATATTGAAATACAAACAATACAGCGTCGGATTAGAAAAAAAATGGACGTTACTACTTAACACAAATATCGCAAACAATTGTTAACACAACGGATCAGAATTTTGTTCTGACATTAACGTGTACTCGTAAATCTTCTTGAACATTACAACAGAGTCGGTGTTCTTCAAACCCTCTGACAGGTCATTCCACAAGACAGAGGCACAATAAGTAAAATACTTTTTATATATTGACGGGGTTTGGCACGGTATCGCAAAGTTATGTTTGTTTCTCGTGTTGTGCTTATGCAGTTGGGAGTGTTGGGCCATTTTATCATGCAGGTAGATTGTTTTATTTTTTTTTCGACAATAGTAATTTATTTATGTGAGTAATAAGTAGTGCAGTATTCTGCAGGCCACGTTCAACCAGTTTGCTTTTATAAGTGCTTGGTTGATGTGGTCACGTTTTTTTTTTTTTTTTTTTTTTTTAA
>PNEQ01102071.1:0-17755 GCA_003012365.1 Medauroidea extradentata | reverse complement strand
CGATAATATGCGCATTGAATATTAGTTGATATGTGTTTTGACCAGTCGACGTTAGCATCGAGTGTTATACTTACATTTCTGTATGTTGAGCATGGAGCAACTCTTTAATTGTTTATAAGAATTTGTGTAAAAGCTTATATATTTTTTAAACATTTGCTGGTTGCCCGACTAACATGTAGGAACACTTTGAGGCATTCAATAGAACAGCATGTGGCTTACACCAAATAACGATACTAAACCGATCTTCATTAATTTTATCCACGGTATATTGAGCGTGTTTTGGAGAACATGAAATCGTAAGTTATGTGTTGTCTGCGTATTAGTGACAGGTCAGTTATCTTAAACAGTTTCTGAGAGAGTTTGCATACAAAGAAAAGAGTATTGACCCCAGTATTGATCCTTGTGATATACATTGAGCTACCTTTTTTTTCAGTCTGAGGTCCGCTTGCCATTATGTGTACTCACTTATACAAATTGAGTTCTTTCCGAGAAATACTTACGAAACCATTCACAAGAGGCGGTGACAAATTCTGTTGTGGCGAGAATTGATGATAACTTGGTGTTGTGAACCATATCAAAAACTGTTGTATAGTCTAGTAAAATCATGAAAGTAGTTTTGCTATCATCCATAGCTATATACGCAGCATCAGCTATTTCTTGTAGTGCAGTGTATGTACTATGGTGCGGACGAAACTCTGACTGCCTAGTATAGAGAGAATTTTTAGTTTCAAGGTGGGTGGCAAGTTGCGTGCGGATACGTTTTCTGACATTTTAGACATTACTGGCAAAATACTTATCGGCCGTAGATGTTTCATTTCTGTTAGGATATTTAATTTTGAAAGTGGTATTATTTTAGATTGTTTCCACTGTTTAGGAATAACTGAGTCTCTGATTGACATATTTATTATGTCCCGTATTGCTGGTAAACAATATGGAGTACACATTTTTATCATTTTTAAGTCCAAATTATCAACACATATGACACGTGAATTAATGCTTTTTATGATTTTTTAAATAATATTTTTGCTCACTTCCTTAAATGTAAATGTACCTGGTTCAATATTTTATCCAGAACAAAAAGCTCTTCGGGTATGGTTCTTTGGCTTCGGCTAATAACGTGAAATTATTTTAGATCTCGCCACAGCTGCTTAGGGTTATTTTTATGTATGTCAGCTGCCTGAGAGAAATATTTTTTTTTGTTTAGTCGTGTAACGTATTTTACTCTATTTCTGCACTGTTTGTAAATCTGAAAATACTGTTCGCTTCTTGTTCTAAGGAACAATTTTTTTTTTTAACTTTGTCTCTTTCTTTTAATTTAAGGCGAACCTTGTTTGTGAACCACGGAACCCGATTGCGTTTTGTTCTGATTGTACGCTGTGGAGCAAGTTTGTCAAACATTTTTATTTCGATATTGTTGAAACCTATGTTACTTTTTGGTCTGTATTACGTACTTTAGTAACTTCTTTCCAGTCAGCACAACTAACGTCGTACACAAATTCAGTAGGATTTAATCTACTATAATCACGAACATATTTAACTTTGTAGCGTTTCAGTATACTAGGTATGTCGTATGCCACGTAAATGAGATTATGGTCAGTAAAACCTAGGAGTTCGTACTGACCGGAGATAAATACTTTACTAGTATATTTTATAACAACGAGATCAATTAGAGTTTATGCGGAGAGGGTTATTCTGGTCGGTGCATTAACTAGTTGTTTAAAGCCATAAGTGTTAAGAATACCTGTTAAAAATTTTGCTCAAGCGTCACCAGGTTTGAGTAAATTAACGTCAAAATCTCATAACGTAATGGTATTGTCATATCTCGGTAATAATTCGTTCATTAATGATTCTAACGATGTAAGTTATTTGTAGCTAATATCTGGAGGTTTGTATAGCACTCCGAAGGCGATTTTATGGCTTTGAAAACTCAGTTCCAACAAAAGTTATTCGACCGCATTATCTTCTGATAAAATTCAGTTGATGTAAATTTATTTCACATGTAATGACTCGTTAAACACATACCCCACCTCCAGACTTGCGACTCACTCCGTCCTGCCTGAACAATACGTAGCCTGGAATATTTGACATTTCGGAAGTGATTGCGTATTTTAACCAGCTCTCTGTTATTGCAAAAATATGAACTTTATTACATTATATAATTCTTTATATTTCGTCAATATTTCGAATCAGTGATCTAAAATTAAGGTGACAGATTTGAAGTTGCCTGTGAGATGTGCGTGGAAGAAACTGCATTTATGCTCTAGGTGACGCGCAACAAGCGACATGTTGTCGAGGTGACTCAGGCGGATTGGCAAGAGAAAGTCCTGTTTAGGGCAGTGAACTTTGATAGGGCGCTGGTGGGGGTATGGAATGCCAGTCAGGGGAGGGAAGGTTACGGCGTCACATCATGAGGGGTAGCTGCGAGGGGTGTCCACGACTCATACATTATACTACTGTCTTTGCTGTTTATTGCAAAAATTTTTAAAAGTAACTAGTAGAACATATTCTATTGAAGTAAATCAAATAGGCATAGACTGATCAACTAACGTAATAAAAATACAATAACAAACGAAAGTACTACACTAAATTAAATAATATTATGATTATCAAATTATTTATGGTAATATTTAATGAAGAGAGAAAAATATTAAAAAGGAAACCGTGAAAAGTATCTTTTGACTAGACTAAGAGTTTTGAATATTGTTTGTACATCTCTGCTATAAAAAATAACTTGCATTACTTGAAGAGGAAATTAAGTTCTGTTGCGTTGGTAACTCGCCTTTTTGGGTGCCGTCTGGAAGCTGTGAGATCCTCTCGTATGGTGACACCAGTCCTTTTCAACAGACTCTTCGAACGGAAAATTTCACTGCGTTTTTTTGTAGCTCAGAAGCTTCACAATTATTGGCCTTGGCGCCCCTTCCTTCTTGACACCTACACGATGGCTCCTGTCTATATCCAACACTTCCAATTCTACACTTATCTGCTTGGCAATCCGGACAGCGATGTCGTCTGTATCTTCGCCGTTCTATTCTTCTACCCCAAAAATCCTTAGATTTGATCGTCTTTGGTATAGCTCCAGCTCGTCATAACGCTGCGTACAGTCCTGTTTAAGCTGTTTCACGTCTTCGGTGAGGATGATTACCGTTCCGTAACTTCTTCGTAGCCACTCATGTTAAACTCTAAAGTATTTTGTAGAGTCTTGATCACCTTCTTCGTGACGATGTCACTAATTGTCTCAGCTATCAATTTAAGTATGTCAGTCGATTTTAAGATTCCCTCTACCACGCACTGTAGCTGAGCTGCGATGCTACTAGTTTGGTCACCCATCATTTCCGGAGGGACTTGAGCGCGCTCCTCCATCATTAATCTATAACTGAAAGGTTTCTTGAAGCCAATTTGCGTATGTTAAACAATAGCAATCCTAGACAATAGTTTTAGCCAATGTTTTAAACAAAATGGTTTCCAGTGTTATGAACTTCTGAGGCACAATATCTGACGCCGGAACCTCGTGCATTTTACTGCGGTGCAAGAGATCACGCGTAACGAATGTGTCATTCTGGATAAATATTTACTTATAAAGTGTCCAAATACCATTATCTAGGATTGTCATTGAGTATTTTACCCATATTGGCTTCGAAAAAAGCATATAAATTAATTGATTTTTTTCAGCGGTTAGTTATCTACTTGCACTCTTAATAACCATCGATATAATTTATTTAAATATCGTTAAGACTAACAGGCAGGTGGATACCAAGTGCAGAATTTATGTCAGTGAAACTAATTTGTATAATATCACTTGTGCCCGGAGAGAACAGCACGGAACCCTCTACCTGTTCAAAATTGGACATTCTGAGTTATTTTTATTCAGTAGGGGTCTAATAAATTTAAGCATACCCAAGTAGCGCGTCGCACTGTGATTTTATATGTATTCATAATTACTCAATAATTACTAAAATAATACTACTAAGCAATCAGATTATCCGAATACCTTTATGGAAAAATAACTGACTCTTTTATCGCCGGCAATTAAAACAATCTATCTGCTGTGTTTACAGTGTTGTACCGGTTAGCGACGGATTGAACACAATACGGAACGACACATAAAAGCTTATCCCACTTCATAGTTACAATTTCTATACTGCTATATGCCACTCAGCGTAACTATTTATATAATTAGAGTGTGTAATTCAGTATTTCAGCACACAAGTAAATGGTAACGTTTAAATTAATGAAACCTTAATAGGAGTCATATATCATTATAAAGGCTGAAAAATGAATTTGGCAATGATCGGAATCCAATAAAATCGGTTGGATCTCGGAGGTGGCAAACCTGCGAAACCTCAAATGTCTCAGCCCACTAGTAAAATTTGGCAATATTTCACTTTGAGGTGATAGTGACTACCGTGTTTTTATAATAGTTAGCTGTGTATGCATTTAACAAAGTAATACATTTTCACAGTGGACAGATTCATTTCAATAAAGTTACTAATTAACCTTGGATTCGATGGTTCGTAGCGTAGGGAACGAATTTAAATGTTAAATGAAAATACAGCAAGTACCTATATTTTTTGTTTGTCGTTCAATTCGGTTGATTAGTAAGTTTGGAACCCATTTCGGTTGTCAAATTGCCTGCTCGTTGTGTATTGAAGAGAATGTTTTATGAAGATGGAACACATTTTCTTACATGTACAACTACTTTAGACAAAATTTGACTATCATATATAAAATTCTACCATAATAGATGTTGAATGGTTTCAGAACGATTTCATCGGCATGGTGTTGACGTTATAGGAATTAAATAAAACTAGATTTTAAGCAGTTACAAATTGTTACCCTCATCATAAACTCCATACAAATTCAGTTAAACTAACTTTCGAAAGTTGAATATTTATATGTAAAGTATATGTATATATATACATATATATGCGCGCTTCTAAATTCCATATTGTTTTTTCCTTATAATCTTGACAGTTATATAGCATACCTTTATTTTTTGTCAAGCTCATTACTTTATTAAGATAAGAAGTGTTACACTTTTCTTTGTCATAATTACACTGTAAATTTTAATGGAAACAAAACTAAAATGCACTTCTGTAATTTGAAATTCTGTAAAGGCGACTAGTTTAATATAAAACTAACATAAACAGAAACTTTTTCGAAATTTATTTAGTATAAACATTATTTTGGAAGTAGAGCAATTTTTAAAAATACTTAGCAATATACACAGGGTCGAAATATTCCAAATCTTACAACATACGGAAAATTCTTTTTGTTTTGATGCTGAAATAGTCAACTGTAAGACATTTGCTCTTAAACTCAGATCCCAGTACGACATACTACCGGTATCATTGGGCCAAGATGATGATAATGCTTGTTTGACTTGTACGTTTCTATTTTCAAAGAAGAACGAAGTAAATTAACCTTAGTGTGTCTCTTAAGCTTTTAGTACATTATATTTCTGGGCGTACTTTTTTTTAAACATTATTAAATATTCAGTTAGCTATGATAGCGTATCTTACTGTTACCTCTTAATTTAAAGTGTACCGATATATATATATATATATATATATATATATATATATATATATATATATATATATATATATATATATATATATATATATATATATATATATATATATATATATATATATATAACGTCAAAGGACAACTTATTTTTTCATCAAAAAATAATAATAACTTCATAAGTTCAAATTACTGCGAAGTTAACACATTTTGCTAGAAATGTTGTTCGCAGTACGGCAAATCGAAACAGGGAAGCGAATCTCCAAGTACTGGTACGATTAGCAATGTCAATTGTTATAGATTTATTGTCATTACAAGTGATAATGTAGGGACCCCAAATTTTGGTTAAAAGAGTTCTGCAAAGCATTTTGTTTCAGTGTCTCATGTGTACAGCAGTAGCTCTGCATCACATTCATAGTAAATTATTGTCTTTTTCTTAATTGTTTCGTGTCTTAACGCTGTACTGCAAATCACAGACATGGGGCACCGCAGTAACTTTGTTCTAATTGGTGCAGTCAAGTGAGAAACGTTTTCTCACAAAGACACGCTGCCAGTAACAATGAAACAGTGCTGTAGCTATGCTCTGAAACAAATTGTTGCAGAAATCTTTTCACCAAAAATTAGGTTACTAGAACTTAAGCACACACTTGTTCTGACGTAAAGCATCACACAATATTGTTAAATACCGCCTTTTCCAAGAAAATATTTTTTTTTGTATTAGCAAGTTTACCTGTTCATATTATTTTCTGCATTGCCTCGGTAATGTGATATATTTTTATTTGTTGATATATCTATTAAAGCAACGATATATGCACAACTGAAATATATACATTGAAACGTTTCTGCTCTTGTTTACTAAGGAAAACTGCAAACATCTCCACTGCATGTATAAATTAAAATGCCACGGCTGTAACTCGGTCCCATCTAGCAAGAAGACTCTCTCTGTCAGGGTATCCGTGGGATAAAGTATATGTAGGCTGATATGTTTCAGTTAGGTACACGAAATGCTGAAGTAAGGTTGTTAGAGAAACAATAAGAAACTTCACAATTCACTTATCTGGTCTAGATTCTCCTCTCCGACGTCCAATCTTCCCACAATGCACTTTATGATGAAAATAAGGAAAAGTTTTAAAAAATTATCATTTCACTTTAATTCCAACGACATAACAACCCAGTTAAAACAAGTTACAAGTTACTCCTTTTCTTGAACATATTATTTTCTTCTCACTAAATAATAATCCTCGGCATATATAAAGCAGCCTGACATAGATATAACAGCAATTTGGAAAGAAACATAACCCTGAGAAATAAACATAAACACTGACTCTTTAAAGGTAAACCTCAATTGCCACAATATTTATGGTATCTCGTGTCGTTGATAATTTTTAAATATTATCAAGTTATAACTAGTAAACAAAACCGACATGTTATGAATAATATTCCACTCGGCAAGCAGGCTACTAGACCTGGTTTTTTAAAGACTGTGTCTTCAGCTCACGATATCTTGAATTCGGATCAGGAGACGTTTGTCGTTTTTAATTGGACGGTGCTATACACAAACCGACTACGCGCAAATTGTTAGTAAACACTGACTTTATAGGACAAAACACTTTTTGCAAGCCTTATCCAAATCCAATAAACCTAAAGCATGTTTAACTGATGATTTGTAACTGTCGTGTAGTCGGTTTATGCATAACGCTATCCAATTATATGTGTATCTGTACGTAGGATGAACGATCACCTCCCCCCTTCCTTTGTGAATAACACTGTACCTATAAGGACCCTTAAAAACAAATTAAAGTTTTGAAACAAGGTTAAGGTAGCAGCAATGGCAGTGATTCATGCAAAAAAAAAACATTACATCATATACAGTGAAACGTATTACATTTAATAAAAAATCTAGAATATGATAAACCAAGATGTGTTGCACTAGTAAAAATGCAAAATATTGTATGTCACTTATTTCACTGCTGGTAGCCATTCGGAAAGATTCATAATTTCAGTACTTAAGAAATTGTGTTTCTGACACCAATACGCAGTACCAAATAATGCCATTAAAGTACAGACTTTAGGGACCCTAACATATCTCGAAAAGACTTTATTTTTAATTGCCTTACGTCCACTTCTGTTGCTTTACTTCATGTTTGCTGGCATCGTGCCACTTGTTTAGAGGTATCGCTTATCTGCTTGTTCCGGTCAGAATACGGTTACTAGACACAGCACGTATGTGATTTGTAGGTACAACCCCAAGACACAAGACACACGAGAGCTGAAACATTTAATCACTGACTATGAAGTGAAATTGCAGATATGTGTGTCAGCTACTGAAACACCTAACTGCAAAAACTTTTCGCTAGAATTCCGGGCCGCTATTTATTTCGATAAAAATGTAAACACACATCTTCCCATAAATAAAAAAAACTGTTTCTTGACATGGATGGTTGTAAATTTCACTGACAAGACGGCGCGGTGAAACTCAGACGGGGCCGTTTGGCGGGGGTAATGATAGAATCGATGCATCCCGGGTTGTGAGCGAAGTATCTGCTTTGATGACGCAGACATGCAGCTGCAAGTGGTCGTAGGAGAGGACGGCTGTGGAGGAATAAGAGACGCGAGGGGGTTGTGTTCGGAATACGTTATTGCTTCATTAATGTAGGCCCGCGAGAGTATAACCACTTGCGTGCTAGGGGTGGAGTCTGGCTGCGTTTTATGCGAAACCGATAGAATTACTTCCTCTCGCCTTCCGTGCAGCCACTGAAGAGAGTGCGTGGAAGGCAGTTCTACAGCGTGTGCGCTCAGGGTACGACATTTGCACGTACTTATGTGTAACAGCTGAGACTGCGCCGCACATACGGCAAGCATCGGAGAGTCTGCGCATGCGCCAAAAGCTCGCCGCTGACGCGAGGAGTTGCAGCGCCAAGTAGGCACGTATGCCTATCATAATGGTGGTCAGCCCAAGGGTTGGTTTACTGCCACGGGGGTCGCCGGGTGACGAAAACCACGACGCCTTCCGAGGCTGACTAGGAGAGGTGATTCTGTGGTGGTTCGCCATTGCCTTCCACAGTATGGTGGTGAGAGGAAAACACAACACAACACCCAGCCCTGAACCCGTAGAGCCAACTTGAATACTGACTTCCCCGGCCGGGAATCGAACTCGGTCCTTTGCCCAAAATACACACTGTGCCAAGCGGTCGAACTGACATAGCAAAAGCGCCCAACAATAAAAATATAAAACTGCATTATTTTGCCATTTCAAAATAACATTAACTAATCTACTAATCTAAACTAACTATAAAATGGGACGAGGGAAGAAGGGGGCAGAAACCCGAGCAATACCGGAGATTGCCGAATGTGCGCCACAGTCTCAGCGGCTAGACAAATATTTCGCGCGCGGTCGCATTTCCGCCGCTCCGGCTGTAGCAATGACTTTTACAACCATTTACTGCGTGCGGCAGAAGCTAGTTTTAATTTTCACAAATGCTCTCGTGAGCGGTGCACCTCCATCGCCTTCCCCACTTTTTTAATTTAGTAACTTTTTTTACCTTGGTCGTGTCGACTCGTACCCATTGCCAGCGTCGACGGTCTGCAGGACGATTAAAAATCACGTTTTATGGGTGCGACGCAAATTTTGCACCTACGTTACGACGTTTTGCGCTTGGGTATGGAAAAGTACGGTGTCGAGCGGACGACTGGAACACACAATCGTCAATTAAATCTTAACTACTCATCAAAATTCGATGAGATTTTTGCCGAGTAGATATTCTATCAGCGACAGTTTATTTGTATACCACTATGCGGCAGTATGCTTTACTTTTGAGTAAACGTTTAAAAACTGTTTTCAAAAAATAAAAGCTTGAAATGACACAATCTACAAAATGAAAAACTTAAAGTTTTTAAAAATATTATATGATAATATCTAAGCCTCTATAATAACCGAATTTCAAAAATACTCACGTGTTGATTTGGAAATAATTTTACTACCCGAAAATCTCTGTACGGGAGGTTAACGGATGTAAAAATTATTTTATAATGAAACGCGAGTAGTTTTGAAATTCGGTTATTATCGAGGCTTAGATAATATCATATTATAATTGTAAGAATGAGAGTCGTCCTTTTTGAAGATTTTGTGGTTTCAAGCTGTTATTATTCTAAAAACAATTTTAATTATTTACTCAAAAGAAACGCATACTACCGCATAGTGCTATATAAATAATCATCCGCTGATAAAATATTTATGCAACAAAAAAAATTGTCATCGAATTTTGATGAGTAGTTCAGATTTTATTGACGACTGAGTATTCCAGTCGCCCGCTAGACATCGCACCTTTCCATGCCCTTAAATACGTTCACAAAATAAGTGCAAGAGATCACGTGACAGGTACATAGTTGTAGTAAATATACGCCTATCAAATATCAAATACTTTGGTGCCTGTACATTTGGTTCGTTCGTTCATTAGGGAAATATGGTATATTGCGGAAATGTTTTGTGCCAACATACCCTTGAAAACGCTGTAGTTTTTTCGACACATATGATTCGGTGATATACTTGTGACACGACACAACGTAGCTGTTTGCACACCAATAACAGGCAGGCATCAAATATTACAGCAGCGGATTCTTATTGGCTCAGTTAAATAGGACAACAGCTCCAAGTACAAGCTAGAGCTAGTAACCTTCTGGTAAGATGAACGTGTTCTAAAATACAGAAAACAGTAAAGTTTTCCCGCGATAAACCATAATCTCTATTGATCATATGCAGTTAGATGACGTGTGGTATTTTGTTACAACCTTGACTAGTGGTGCCAGTGAAGACCCTTTTTACTTTCTCTGAACGGTGCATATAGCAGGTAGTGATATTTAATCGGAACCCTGATTTTTTTTTAGTTGAAGTTGCTGAAATTACCGAACAAATATATTGTAATGCAGAACCATACGATCGATACGAGTGATATGTAAGTATACGCAGAGAAATTATACTAATATATTGTGAGATTAAACCATCGATGTATAAAAATTACAAACCCACTAATAGTCAGCTAGAGAACTGAGAAGGCGCTCGCGAGAACGACACTTGAAGTTTTCCTGTGCGAACTGAGGCTTAGATTCAGTCGACAGCAAAGGACAACGCTCACCATGAGATCAACAAAATCGTCCTCCATACTTTTACGAACGTGTAAATAAAGGGATTTTGGATGGTTGTTTATAGTTCGTTAGTGAAAAACCTGCAGCCAGTAGACATAAATTACTTGCTTAATGTAAATTCATGTTACTAGGTTTTTATGTAACACTTACTGTAGTATCTAGATCTTAGTAACGATAAATGTTAAGGGCGTGTGCCCGAGTTTCTTCGCATTTAACAACAATTATTTTTTAAAACATAATTGGGAGCCGATATCGTAAAATCGCTTCGTAACTTTGTTACGACTGATTTAAACAGCATACTCTAATTTCGTCGAGTCAGAATTGTGCAAAATAGTTGCTAATTAGTTAATTAACGAAATTTCCTTTTAATTTATAAATTAGCTATACTCATCATACAGTTTGTCTCGAAAAATTACATTGCATAGTAAAACCAATTTGCAAAAAGTTACGAAGCAATTTTACGATATTGACTCTCGTACGGATTTTAAAAAATAATTCTCTCGTAAGCCGAAAATTCTATCCCAAGCCCTTAATAAGCTTTTATGAATTAGTTTGTGTGCAGAGTTCAGAATATTACTGGTGAATTTTTTCCTCATAATTGTACTCCACAGACAATATACTGTTACAGGTAGGTGTAAAGTGACGCTCTTTCCAATACACGCACAATGCGGGATTGAAGCCTACATATAGGCGTCAACCAATGGCAAGCCCAGATGTAAGAGAACGTTTTGCGGTAACTTGGCGTATTTCCAGGACACATTCAAGTAAAGTGACTATAACCGAGGCCTATTTTCTAGACGTCCGTGGAGTTGAAAGTATGGCGACGGCGGTAATATAATATTGTGTTTCCATTTTCGATTTCCACTTTACTTTCTTGAAGTTCATTTAAAAGTACGTGTTTCGTACAGTTATCGTTGCTTTTAAAATAAATGTGTAAGAATACGTTTTAATTTTTTTTATCTTACTGCGAAAACTCCACCTATTGATAAAACATAATGTAAATGAGCTACTGCATTAAGTATCATGTAATGTAACACTGTTGCTTTCTGAGTAATAAAATGAACAATATCAACAACTGGTCTATTATTTCAGTATCTAGTTATGTAAATTATTATAACTGTTGCAGTATTGCTCAATTATATAGTATTAGACTATTAAGTGAGGCTATTAAGATAATCTACCGCACAATGCAAGTTACAGGTAACTTATATACACTTGCTTCTCAACGGTGTTAAGTTTATATTTATTCAGAGCTATTCTCAGAGGAAATTACACACATTAACACAATATAAGAAATAGGTCATGTAAATAAATGCGTTATATAAAATGACAAGTAGGCTACTTAATTTTGGCGTTAAACAAAATTATAGTTCAAATTGGTCTATTCTTATTAACTGCACTTATATTTGCAAGGTTGTTTATTTTGAAATTTGTGCATTAAGTAAAGGAATTTTTAATTAAAAAGTTCGAAGAATCCTTTAAAAACATAGTTACATTTAATATTCATGTAATGAGTTCTCTGCAATTTCATACTTTTCAGCAACTAACAATTTAAAATTATTAATTTGAAAATCTCATTGGTTTTATTTCTTTACAACGTTTGAAAAGACAAACTTATCTAAATAAGTTTAAACCTAGGCAGTTTTTTTCCTTCAAAAAACGTGATTGGGCGTGTTATGATGATAGGAGTACGATATTTTGAAAAATTGTGTCTAATATTATAATAATTATAAATTTATAGTTTTCGTCAGAAGAATTGCTTGTTTACATAACTCGTTAGTAAGAGGCTGAGAAGTTCCAAAAATAACGTAATATCATAATCTAGCAGATTTTACCTTTTATCATAATTACGTTAAAGTTTATGAGTAAGCTAATTGTGTTATTTGTTTTGTTCTTATTGTGTGTAAACATTTTCTGATTCATTTCGAGCAAGAAAGAATAAAATAACAAATTTATGTTATGCGTTTAAAAAAATTCATCTATAACACTACATTTTGTATGCTGCAGAATATATGAAACAAATATTTCCTAAATGAACTGTATGTCTGCATGTCTATCATTTTTAAGTGACACTGGCGTTCAAAATATTTGAAAATAAAGAGTATCCAATGTAAATGTGATTGGTTTTTAAAGGTAACCATTGTAGCCCTGTAAAAATTGCTTTTATTTGGTTTTTAATTGTGGCCACAATAATATAAAAATTACTTTTTAAATTTCAAATACATAGTGATAGCTATCTATGCGATTTACTTTAGTTAATTACGTCGATTTTGTGGTAGGTAATGAAGAAACCACTTCCAGAAATAAAATTAATAATTTTATAGTAAAGTTACTGGTCAACGGCATATCACACGTAAACAAAGAATATTAAAATTGATTGATAAATAACACTTCTAGAATCATTAAAGTTTTCTTTCGAGTCGTTTTTAGTAAAAGTCGCTCACAAAGAAACATAAAAATTATATTTATAATTACAATTGAAACAGTAATTTGAGAAACACCACATGTTACTTTATTTTCAAGAAAACACTGTTAAATAATGAACTGCTGGAAATATTTATTTTGATAAATCTTCTAAATAAGGTGTACGTATCACGTCTGTGTTTGACATTTGAGTTTCGCGCTTTGAAGAACGAATATCAATAAACCCAGGTTGTAAAAAATGTGACATGTGATGTTTCTCAAATGACTCAGTTATTTTAAAGATTGTAGTATTTCCTATACATAACACGACTCGTGGTCAAATTGAATTGTTAGAGGAACGTACTGCGTGAACCCTTTCGAATGGCATATTCTATAACATTCACTTCTTATTCTACTCTATTGAAACCCAAAATACTTTTGTAGGATTTAATTTCTTACATCTTGACTATCAATGACAAGCACAACGTTGAGCAAAACTGTTCCCGATGTATTAGTACTGTAGTATTCTACTGCGAGGACCAGTTAAAAAAAATTACAGAAAGTAAGTCTAAGTTCTGTTTTAATAGGAGTCATTGTTTTATTTCCGGCTATCATTCCACCGTGCCGTCTTTCGAACGTACGATGTTTGTCGATTCTGACCGAAAAGATAGAACAAATCTTGGAGTGTGTATTTATTACCTGACGGGGAAACTAAGTAAACAAAACACAACTTTCTTAAAATAAGGAATCTTTTACCTTAGAACTATGCAGTAATGTTTAAAAGATTAATAAAAACATATAGTTTTACTTATATTTCTTAAATATATGATATTCAGAGAGAGAGAAAGAGAGAGAAAATGTTGCTAGTTAATGATGAAGTGTTATTTTTGCTTCGACATATTAGCAATTTATTCCGAATAAATATCCTGTTCCAGTTTCTGCATTAAAATAAGAAAACATTTTAAAATTTTATGTTCAGAAAGAGAAAGAGAGAGAGAATGGTTGAATAACGATGAAATCTTATATCTTCGCCAAAAAAAGAATTTATCCGAAATAAATATTTTGCTCCTGTATCACGTATTAGAATAAAAGCAAAAAAAAAAAAAAAAAAAAAAAAAAAAAAAAAAAAAAAAAAAAAAAAAAAAACATAAATTATAGATGTTATTGCAGGCACATTCTTGTTTTAAATTTGGGCAACACATTTTTGTATTGAAAATGTATTTTATTATTTCAGTGACGTAGAAATAAAGAAAATTTGCACGAGTATGTTTGATGCATTTTGTTCTTTAGCAATACCATCAAACGTTTTAATGAAATTCAAGAAATAATTACAACAGCAATAACTTTGTTATTTAGTATTACACGTACGGCTAACGTTACTCCCTTCTAATTCTTGACAGGGAAACTAAGGCCAACAATCACGTAACACATAAAACACCAAACTACCTACACCTTTTTTTACTGAAACAAATATGTTTGTAAACCTTTAAGTAATATCATATACAAAATTAGGATTTTTAAATATTATTGTATACATAATATTTGCAAAACTTAGGCCTAACAATAACAGCGTCGTGTTGATTCTGAAGCACATGTTGCATATTATTTGCCGGTGTTTTTAGCTTAAAATCTTACCGACTTTAGTTATCACCAGTCGTCACGTAGGAAAATTTACTTACTTCGCTTAGTTCCATACAAATGTTTGCGTTCTGAAATATAAATGCTATTGTATACATAGCCGTATTGCGTGATTCGTTACGTTTTCTGTCAGCGTTTCGTGTGCGTCGTTGTGTCACTTAGACGCAATACAAAAACTCAACGTTGTAGGAACCGCATTTATCGCAGTGTCTTAAGCGTTCGCCTCTCAAAGATATGATACGAGTTCGATTCCCGGCGGGGATGGCTCGAATTTTCGTATTAACTTTGAATAAAATAATTTTACTTACTGAACGATACAATCGGTAAATCGTATTTCATTAGTTTATTTGCCAAAGTTAAATTAAATGTTTATTACGAATATTAAAATACATAAATGGCCGTTTATGCATTTTAACATTCGTAATACGCATTTCATATAACTATATATACATATATATATTTGCTGATACGAAAGAAATGACATTTTAAAACATTTCCTTTAACACGTTTTTCTCCCAAGTTCTAAGCAAAATATCTGCGTCGTTTTACGTTTACTGTAAAAACATTGTCTAGGCATGAAACAAATTTTTGTCTTATCATAGTGCCGTAGTAATTTGATTTCCCTACGTGAATAATGGGAACACCGCACGTGGAAGTTAGCTCGGCGTGCACTACAGTTTGATCGAACCCACGATCCGCCGGAGCTGGGAGGAGTCTTTCGCGCGGTCCTTGGGAGTTGACCTCGTCTAATGTCGAAGGAAAGGGGAAGGCTAGGGGAAGGAGGCGATCACCAACGGCCCGAAACGAGGCGGAACCTTTACTTTTCCTTGCCGCCAGGATCGGGAAATCCTGGCTCGTTTGTTCCAATAATGGCGGCCGGCGCAAAGGGAGCGTAGCATTTCCACGCCGGACCACTGGGCAGTGTCCCCTCCCCCCTGGAATGCTCGACCCCCTCTACCCTCCTTCAGTTCCTCGCCGCTGACCCCAACCATTCCTATTTGCAGTCGTTGGTCCATGTGCTGTACCTCTGCGCGTACGACGATTGAGCGCACGTGTTACTGGACTACAGTCGCTAAACCACTCCGAGAAGTAGCAAAAAAATACAACGCCACGTATATTGAAAACTGTGGACAGTCGCACGCTCTGGCGCACCACACTTCGGGACTGAAAAAAAAAGTTAGTTCTGATTATTCACTGAGGGAAAAAAATATACCACACAGCTACACCAAATTTTTTTCGGCCAGCCTGGATTTTTTTTTTATTTTTACGAATTTGTGCAGGATTTTGAATACAGGCCCCTCCTGACTACATTGTTATCTGAACAGCCAGGTGGGCCTATTTTAAATTGTCGCTGATCACGAATGGAACCAGAAAATGTGGCGTCTGGCCACTGGTATTACATACCTGCTTACTTTCATTGCTTGTTTTACTGGTAGCGCTTCAGAACAAAGAACTTTGAGCTGCTATACAAACTTTCTGTAAATTTCTTTTTCTTTTAAGAATTTGACGAGAAGTATTTAAAAATGTATTCATAACATTGTACACAAATGTATAATAATATGTAGCAACATGGCGCCTACTGAAGTGCTGCAAAAAAGGTGTAAGGTCAGGATGAATGTTAAATGTGGAAAATGCAGAAGAAATGTAAAAAATGGTATACTATGTGAAAAGTGCGATTTACGGTATAATTTTTTTTAAATGTAGCGATGTGAATGAATCTGAAATACCAAGCTCGTGGACATGTGTCGTCTGCAATTCAGACGATAGCCAAAATGGCGAGGTAAACGATGAGACACTTAGCGCGAGTGATAACAGGAGTAGCGATGGTGGTTTGTACTGTGATAACGGTTTAATTAAACAGTTATTAGATGAATTAGCATCTTTACGGGAAATAATTTCTTTTCTCCAAGATGAGATTAAATTTTATCGATCAACTCTTAGTGGTATTTCTGGAACCATGTCAAATCAAAACAATACATTAAACACAAACTGTTCAATCTTTTTCCCAAGTCTGGAAGAAACTGAAGTATGTGAACCAACTCAAAATGGGAAACCAAGTTATCAGCTCCGGAAGACGTGCGACTTGCAGCAAGGAAAGAAAATGCAACAAGAAGACGAATCATTCCTCTCGTCATCAAAGTCTACTCAAGAAAACAAGCAAACTGGATCATTTACATCAACTTGGAGAGCCGCAGATCACCACATAAATAAGTATCAAGGGCGACCAACAAGTAAGTTATCTGTGTTCATTCTTGGTGACAGTTATTGTAAGGGTATTGCCGGTAAAGTAAATGAGGTAAACCCCAGCATCAAGGCCACCGGTTTTTCTAAACCGGGAGCACGTCTAGGTGAAGTGCTTTGTACATTAGAAAATGATCCAAACATAATAGAAAATGATTTTTTGTGATTATGGGTGGTGCGAATGATGTGGCCCATAATGAAAGTGGTGAAGCAGTTCTGAGTCTCAAAAACAGTCTTGAAAACTGCCAAATAAGTAAGGATCACAAAAACATTATTGTTACTAGTATCCCCCACAGACATGACCTTGTAGAAAACTCGTGTGTTAACCTAGCCACAAAGGACACAAACTGCATGTATGAATCTGTTTGCAGCAACTATAAACATATTAGCTATATTGATATTAATGGTCTCAGTAGGCATCTTCATACCAGACAGGGTCAACACTTAAACGAGAAAGGTAAACGTGATGTGGCCACAAAACTCTGTGAAGAAATAACATCCAGAATAGCAAAGAAGCATAAGCAAACATTTCTAGACAAATGGTTAGCAAGTAACTGTTTTGTGGACAAAACAGACAAAACAAATGAAACCTTTCTTGACAAATGAGTGTTAAAGTTGAGACCAATAAAGAAAAATAAAAACAAACTTGTTTTTTTAGGGTAAATCAGGATCAAACTAGTCAGGACTCAAATAATGAATACAAACTAAGATGTAGTAATAACAATCAAATTTTAAATAAGCATAATACATGTAGTGTCAGTAAAGGTGTTTTATCTATTTTTCACTTAAATGTGAGGTCTATAAG
>PNEQ01102070.1:0-73829 GCA_003012365.1 Medauroidea extradentata | reverse complement strand
ATATATATATATATATATATATATATATATATATATATATATATATATATATATATATATATATATGCGTGTGTATGTATAGGATATTCTTAAGAGGGCGTGTTACATAATTCAACGTTAAATGCATTAATCTATAGCTGTAGGTTTCCTGAAGCTAAATTGCGAAAATTAAACAATAGCAATCCTAGACAATAGTTTTAGCCAACGTTTTAAAACAAATTGTTTCCAGTGTTACGAACTTCTGAGGCACTATCTCTGACGCCGGAACCTCGTGCATTTAACTGCGGCGCAAGAGATCACGCGTAACGAATTAGTAATTCTGGATAAGTATGTACTCATAAAGTTGGCAAATACCATTATCTAGGATTATTATTGAGTATTATATCCATATTGGCTTCGAAAACAGCGTAGAAATCTATGGATGTTTTCAACGTTTATTTATTTACCACGAGATTCTGAAACTTAAGATCAGTTGTATGATAAGTACTTCAGTCCTATATCTTGTACAGGTAGGGAAAGGAATATTTCACCAATTCAACGACATGCGTGTTACAACTAGGGGCTGGGAAATTTCGCGAATTCAATAACCTCCAGGCTAGAATGCATTGTACTATGCATACTCAAGTCCACTAGCTGCTACTCACCGGAACAACACACAATTGACCAATAGACGGGCTCGAGCATGTATAGGACAGTGGATCATAACATGACGGTTATTGAACTCGGGAATTATTCCATTCCCTATTAATAGGACTAAAATATGTTTGTAAGACTGTTTCAAATCTCAACAAGTTTCAGCTTGATGCACGAGTATTTCGCGTATTCATCTGGCAACAGCCTAGACTTCTCAGTTCTATACGTGTACCGGCTGAAGCCGAATATCCATTGGCTTCTAACAGTACAAACGTGTAGCACGTGATAACTCCACGAGTTGTTTCCTTATTTATAACTGGCTTGCAGTCGTCAAATGTGTGTTAAAACCGCTCCCGTCTATTTACAGGAGGAGTGAAGTATACGTTATTGACGTCCAACCTGACCTAATGTACAATCAATATGCGAAATACTTGTGCGTCTAGTTTTAGCATGTTTTACTGATTCCTTACAAATAGCGCGTATGATGCGTAACACCGTCCATTTATTCCTCACAGAAGGCAGTAAAAAGATAAGCAATACGGGCGAGGCTGGTGAGTGCAACAAGAACAATATCCTGGTTGGACGTATTTTGCTTTCTCGAGGCCTAGAAAGGGGGCCGCGGTGGCCGAGGGGTCAGACCTCTCGCCTCGCAACAATGCGACCCGGGTTCGATTCCCGGCGGGGTTGGTCCCCGGATTTTCGCATGTGGGAATCGTGCCAGACGATGCCGTTGGTCGGCGGGTTTTCTCAGGGATCTCCCGTTTCTCCCGCCCCTTCGTTCCGGCGCTGCTCCATACTCGCCTCATATCACCCCTCACCAGCGCTGAACACCTCGATGTTAAGTGCTGACCAAAACCTCTTCACTCGCTCGAGGCCTAGAAGTGCGGAAGCTATAAAGACACAGTTAGTGCATCACCTCACACTAACCTCCAGGAGCAAGTAACTGAACCAGCGTGCTGTATTCTCGCCTACAACCCGCCTCTATGAGATATCCAATGGTGGCCCTACTATTTTAAGACCTAATATCAAATGGAAAGGGACATTGTACATGCCTATACTTTTTTTTTCAAGTTCTGCAAGAAATTTACATGTCTAAAAAGGAATTTTAGCCATGTTTGTCCGCTAGAAAATATGCTTTCATGTGAACGTGTAATGTTATCTGAATGCTGCTCCTAGAGACGATGGCTAGAGACCTGAAAAATTCGCTTTTTATTTATATGCACAAGCTATAATCCCAGCAACTATAGGTCTGTAGCACGTTCACAATTGGCCGTTGACTTACTCGACACTTCCTGGAAGTAGCTGAGCCAATAATAAAACTGTAACTGAATATTGGCACATTTCACAGTGTCAGCGAGCAGCTAATAAACAGTTGTTGTCTGCACGATTTCACATACATTCTTAGAAACTAGCCTACAACTCAATGAACCTGCGAATTGTTCTGGTCCCTACTCATGCGCTTTGAGCAGATTGCCAACAATCATATAATGGCTGAAGCCTTACACAACTGGCGGCCTGGGTAGACGACCACCTTAAGTGGTGAATATACAATTAGGTTTGTGTAAAGTAAGGCACAAAGTCAAAATAATTCTTATATTTTTCTTTTTTACAAGAAAAATTGATATTTTCTTAATACTGTAGAACAGCCTTGAAACTGCAGTATTCAAACATTTTGAAGGACATAGACAAAACCCTGTTTTTAAAGTGCGTGTTGTAAGAAAAACTGACAACTGTGGCGTTGAAAGTTTTTTTTGTTTTAATGAATAATAATATTGGGTATGTGTTCAGTGGTTTATAAAAGTCTGACATGTTACAACACTGTAGCGACAGGTGAGGACTTTTCTTAACTTGAACAATCTAGAGTGATCTAGTGTCGGTAGTCCATCACCAGAGTTGTAAATACTACCAAGGGCAGAGCAGGCTATGACGACGAGAACATACTTCTATCCGGGCGCCTGTGTCTGCAGAGCGCTCAAGAATGACATGAAACTATGGCCTACGATGGAAAGTAAAGGAATGCGAAGGACGGGGGAATAGGAGAACTCCTAGAACATCCGCCAATCTACGACATGCATATCATGTTTCCCACGTGCGAAAAAATTCATGTTTAATTGTATTTTACGATACTCAGTCATCATCTATGATATCGCTTTGGGACTAAAACTCTTTCCTGTGTTCAGAACAGGAGAGCATTGCTACACGAATGAAAAATAGTCCACGAGATTTATTAATATGTGGTTGGAAATGTTTTATGACCGTGGAAATACTAACAGCAGGCGCCGGAAAGTTTAGCTGATTGAATAACCTGCAGGCTAGAATCCACTGTCCTATGCATACTCAAGTCCCGTCTATCCGTTCATTGTCTGTTCTTCCACTGAGTAGCAGCTAGTGGACAAATAGTCGGGGCTTGAGTATGTATAGTACAGTGCATTCTAACATGAAGGTCACTGAATCCGCGACATTTTCCGGCCCCTACTTATTTGATCATAGTTTTCAAGAGATTGAACGAAAAAGAAAAAAAAACGTATAAAATATTATAGTAATACGGGCCGCACAGAGATGAGCAGAAATGTTACAGGTAGCAAACTTGTAGGTTATAAAGGAACTGAGGCCTATTTTCAGGGCCGTTTTATGAGAATGTTAGGTCCGGGAAACATAAACCGTAGCCCCCCCCCCCCCAATTTTCTCCTGTTGAGATTAAGATATAATTTTAAAAGGTATGGCACATTTATCTTTGTCTTGGCATGTAGTCACTATCTAATATAAAAATATAATCTAAGTTACTAAACAAAATACACGAATACTTCGAATTGTTGTGCCACATATAAAACAAAACGCTTGTTCATTACAATTATTAGTAATTCCTTGTTTTTAAAATTCAAAAGTGAGACTCCGTACAATGAGAGGTCCGGGGCCAACGCCCCTCTTGCTTCTCCCCTCCCCCCTTTATTACACGGTCCTGCCTATCTTACTTCATTTTACATGACAATCTCTCTCATTACTCGTGCCACAGTTTTGTGGGGAAAGCAGCAACGTGATAAATTATACAGGTTGAAGGTTCAGTCACCTTTCAAGTTATCACTTTGTGACAAAAAAATATTAGACTGTACAAATAGCTAGGCTTATGTACACACACATTTATACAGGTTATCCATAAACAACCACGCAATAAACACTCCACACCACGTGAAGATTCTGGGCTAAATTGGATACGAAAATGTCAGCGGCTAAATATTGTACGACATTTTACATGCAGAAAATGGCAACCCTGCGCGTAGATAGTCCCCTCTTGCACCCCATGTACAGGTATAATTGTACACATGAAACGTCAAGTAAACGTAGAACCGTGCTTGGACTTGTCAGGATGTTAACTTACACTTAAGAGCCCACGATTTTTGGTGAAAAGAATTCTGCAACAATTTGCTTCAATGCCTTATGTGCACAAATGCAGCTCTGCTTCATGGTCAGTGATTGGCTGTTTATAACTCTCAGCGTCCAGGGTTCTACCCGCAAATTACAGACGTGTGGTGTTGCAGTAACCTAGTGCCTGTTGGTACAAGTCAAATGAGCCACGTCTGTGCAATAATACAGTCTGCCAATAACCATGAAGTAGAGCTGCAGATGTTCACGTAAGGCATAGAAACAAACCGTTGCAGAATTCTTTTCACCAATAATCGTGGTCTCAGCTTACACTCAGTCATACTATGTAGGTCAGTACAGTACTAGTTATAGTATTGTAAGTACGATGTATGTGGAGCGCAAGAGGGGAGTATGTATAGTGCAGTGTTGCCACATTGTGCATGTAAGATGTCATTGTACAACATCTTGCCACTAACATTTTCGTCTCGAATATTAGCCAAAGCTTCGCGTGGTGTGGTTATTACGCAGTTGTTTCTGAACATGCTGTATAATCACGTACATACACACATACATAGGCTGCATTGCATGCATACATACACACGTAAGTAGGTGTTTGCCAGTGTTATTTGAGAATGAATATATATGTATATATAAGAATGTGATATATAAGTGGAAGAGGTCTAATAATAAAGAAATTAATAAATAATAATAATAGAGCAGCGACACCTGGTGGGGATAGACTGGTATCAGCTCGTGGGGATAACTGACCAATTATCACTACCACTGTTATCGACCGGGTTCTAAAATTATTAAATTAAAAATATTTACCAAACAATAGCACTTAGGAGTATAAAAATAGATAAAAACCTATTCGCAGACCTACCGAATGTATATACAAAATTTAATTGAAATCGGTTAAGACGTTTCGGAGGAGTATGGAAACAAACACTGCGACACGAGAATTATTTATACATACATACATAGTTTCCCAGACATCCATGGTAGCACTCCTATAAAACAGTCAAATGTATACTGAAGTTACCAGTCTTGTAACGTAACAACTGTAAATGTTTGCACATTTGCAAGACGGAAATATGGTAACTTTCCCATACTGCGTCAGGGATAATAACTTCCCAAACATTTTAGGAAGTTTTTTTACAGGGTTGTTACCAGGGAGGACACAAGTTATAGAGAACTGTATATAGTGATATGAGCTAGTTGACGGTACAGCCACTGACACGCTAGTATGTAGGTGCCGCTTATTACTAACTGCTCACAACACAATAAGTAGCCAGTAGATATTTCATGGTCACTGGTATACGGCGGCGTGTTCACACGTGTGTACAGTTCTTGGCAACTTGTGCCCTCCCTGCCAACAACCCTCGAGCCGCCGCTGTTTACAACGTCTGTACAAATTCATGAGTTGGCTATTGGTAGTTAGAGCCAGCTATTTTTGGTGGCAAGAATTATGCAACACTTTGTTTGAATGTCTCGTGTACACTTCTACAGCACTGCTCCATAGTCAGAGACTGGCCGTTATTAACTCTCAACGTCTTGGAGATCTTCTCGCAAATCACAGACGTGTGTTGTCGCAGTAACTTTATTCTCATTGGCACAGTCAAATAAGCCATGCCTCTGCACAAATACACTCTGCCAATTGCCACGCAGCAGAGGTGCAGATGCGAACGTGAGGCACTCACACTAAATGTTGGATATTTCTTTTCACCAGAAATCACTGGCTCTATTGGTAATATCACAGACGAAGTAACACAGACGTAAAATGACGTGGCGGCTCATTTGATAGGACGAACTTGGCCGCTGATTGGCTGTACGAGTCTGTACCAACGCCGTGTATGTTTGATTCCTGAAAGTTACAGCAGGTTTCCTATTGGCCTGGCTGTCGGCTAGCAGGGCAGCTGCCTTATGCTGACAGGCAGTAGGCGTTTCTGCCGTGACAGCGAAGCCATTTTGTTGGTTTGTGTGACTGAGTTCTCTGTCCTACCGTTTATTTCACTTCTGTATTCCTAAATATTCTGTGGTAGTGGCGAGGTACGAGTATGCTGCCAGGTTATTCTCGTATTTGTACAGACGTCGCGAAATACACCTTATATTGCAACACACCCACGTAAACAAACTGTGGAAGCCAAAGGACTAAATGTGGCTAAGTTATTCTAGCAAGGGCTTATTCGAAACTACTCGTAAGAGTCAGTTCTGTACAGCATCGCTTTGTCATTCATTTATTAGTGTACCTGTGACATTTCCCCCGCATTCCAAAGTCTTTGTAGTCTATGAACCAATTATTCATTACGATAATATTTTAACTACAGCCCTGATACGAAAATATGTTGGTCCCGTAGGCAGCCACGACATTAAAATTTACAATAAAAATGTTTAATAAATCTGAATATCAAATGATAAAAAAGTCTATTCGAAAATGAGTGGCACACACAAAGGCAGATAAAATACCGACACTACTTTTATAAAAAGATTTTTTAAATATATTTATGTGCTTAAAATTTAAAAATTACATACATGTATAAATTTTACACTGCATTTTGTACATTTCATCTAAAAATGACGTTCAAGTGAAAGGAGGGGGGGGGGGAGAGGTAGTTTGTGAGGGAATAAAACACGCTCACGGTAAAATCAGTATTGCTGTTATATAGCCACCTGTCCAGTTTGGTGCCTACAAACATCTGTTTTACACAAAAAACAATAAGTTCTGTAAAATGTATTCTCTTTGCTCCCCTACGTAACATATTGTTTACCTGTCCAGAACACATTATTATAGGAACAACTCAGACAGTAAAGCCAAGTAAATTGAACTATTGTGTTCTATTTTAACAAAAGTACGACACCTACAACAACACTTTTCTTTCAGTGATGCCAGTTTTATTATTCCCCCGAGCTGAAGACAAATACTGGCCAGAGTACGACCGGCGATGTAGGCTGCTGCGCGGGATCTGTGCGTCGTGAAACCGACGAACTTATTTCCAGTACTTTCATCTACATATTAAACGATAACGTACTTCGAACTATGAGTCAATTTTTCAAATAAAGCACGCCCATTTCAAACAGGTTATAGAGCCTTCAAAATATCTTAAATCGCCTTATTCAAACTTCTCTATCAAGAAAAACACCAATGTCTATATACAATTGAAACAGATGCGCATCCATTTAACTTCATACTTTCCACAAATCAAATTATAGCGTCACAGCTTGAAGTCTCGTAGGTAAAGAAAAAAAAAGAGACTACAACTAAAACACTGCGTCCCAATTTAGTGAGTTAGTGTTTCGGGTATGAAAATTATATTAGTTTTGACGCACGTACCAGTCTCGCCCCTATGCCTTACCAGTTTTACTGTCTTCAGCTGTTTTAAAAACTGACTTCGGAGGTTAAGTTACATAATCACACGGTATCGTCTCTATTGACAGCACGAATACTTCGAGCCGAACGAGATGACACGCTGGTAAAACATTTACTTGCATACTGGGTCGATTTATTCATTTTTTTAGTATTTAATATTTTTTTTACACTCACCAAATTTCAAACGAATATCACACGCACAAGGGTAGCAATAAAAATTAGCTGAAACGTAACTAGAAGCAATTTAAAAAAGTAACTAAGCATATGAAATTTTGAGTGTTAAAATGAAACAAGCGACAAAACTTAAACGAAAAGGAATATAAATCCTGGAATAGACTTGCAGCTTACAGTATACATTATCGACAAGTTGGGAACCCTGATCTCGGTTTTCCGTTACCTTCCAAAAGCCGAGGTCATTCCTTCACAGATAGAGGTCACGGCCCTTCTTGCTCGAGGTTCTATTATAGTTATTGGCTAGGTATCTAAGGACCTTGTTGTCGACGTGGAGACGATAAAACCCTGGTACCTACCTCGACGAGCACGAAATAAAACAAGCACTGTGAATATCGACGTGCGCTAGATACGTTTATGACGTGTAGGGAACCTATAATGTCTGACGACACGGACGAGGGACAGTTATCCAGCACACACTCGCCATGCATCATGCTCGCGCCCCCACAACTGCCAGTACGACAAACACCTTACTGGAGGCGTCCGAGGCCTGTTTTCTATTGGTTCACAACAACTGCAATGTAAACAGCGGCATAGTATAGTTAGGGACACGTAGTGTTCGCGTAAATATTCCTGCATCAACATGTTTCAGTGCACATGTGCGCGCCTGTAGTTCTGATTCATGGCTACTGGAAGCGTATCTTTGCGTATGGGCGTCACTTATTGGACTATGACAAACTGAATAAAGTTACCGTGACAAGACGCTGAGAGATAAAACATACATTCAGTGACTAAGCCAATAAGAACACCGCTATTGTGATATGTGATGCCTATTATTGGTCTGCAGACACGTTGTATCAGACGTACATCACTCAATCATACTTGTCGCAAGCAACCACAGTGTTTTCAAGGCTATGTTGACACAGAATATTTTCGAGATATACCGTCATTAGAGGTGATGGTCTGTCGAGGGAAAACTTGACCGTTTGCTGGTTTCAACGTACGCTCAGTTTATCGAAATCTCACTGGCCCTCTTTGACTGAGCCAATACGAATTCCGATATTTTAATATTTAATTCCTGTCGTTAGTCTGCAGACAGCGACGGAGTATCAGATGTTTATCACCGAACCATACATGCTGCAAGAAACTACAGTGTTTTCGAGGGTATGTTGGCACAAAATTTTTTCGCGATATACCATTCTCTATTCATCATTATAGCCACGAGTATTTCGAGTATTGATTATAGGTCAGGATGGACGCCAATAATCTGTATATCACTGTAACTTCCGTGATTAGACGGCAGCTGTTTTGACATATATACCTTTGGAGGTTGCAAGCCAGCAGTAAATAATACAATAATTCATGGGGCTATCCACTTGTACGGTTAGGAGCCAATGGATATTCGACTATGGCCAGTGTGTGTATAGGACTGAGAAGTCTAGACTGCTACCAGATTAATACGCGAAATACTTGTGCCTCTAACTATGTCTGGTTAAAGGCACGAGTATTTCGCTTATAAATCTGGTAACAGCCTAGAATTCTCAGTCCAATATACATTCACTGGCCAAAGTCGAATACCCATTGGCGTATAATCGTGCAAGTGGGTAGCATGTGTATTCCCCACGGCTTGTTTCTTATTTATCACTGGCTTACAGTCGTCATAGATGTGGTAATACATCTATCATCTAACCACAGAAAGGGCGGTGAAGTGTACGTTATTGCCGTTCAACCTAACTTACAATCAATACGCGAAATAATCGTGCCTCTATCTATGGTTAGTTTGTAAACAGCTAAATCGTGCCACACAGAACATGCTGGCAGAACAGGTTCTCTCGAGGTTCCACCATATCTATGAGTCGTACCTTTCTAGACAAAATGAAGTGCCCCACTCACCTATACACTCACTCTCTCACTCACTCGTCAACACACAACCCAAACCACTGGAACTACAGATATGGAATATCGAGGGCGGCTTCGCCGTATAGGCACACACTAACAAGGGATTTTCAAAATTTAAAAATTAAGTGGGAGAAAAGAAGTGAAATACGTTTTTGACCAATCCTAGATATCTTATTAACATAATGAACTACCTTTATTATTTTTGTTTCAAAATATTGCGTAAAGAAATTCATGTTATCAAATTTTTCGATTATTCAAAATTTAAAAACCGAGGAGGTGAGAAGACGTAAAATATGCAGCCAAAAAATCCTCGTTTTCTCTTAAACCAGTTTAGATATCAAAGTGATTTTTGTTTCAGAATATTACAGATGTAAATACCTAAAAAGAAATTTTAGAATTTTTATAAATTCAGTTTAGAGACAGGTTTTTTTTAAATTTAATCGACGATTTTTCTTAAATCACTTGAGGTATCGGGTTTACTTTCACTACAAAATCATGCTTACGTAAAACCTATAAAACTATTTCAGTTTTTTTAATTCAACAGTTAATGTAATGAAAACACGTAAAATATACGTTCGCAAAATGTCTCAAATCTCTGAAACCCAATTAAATATCGTGGTACGCAGTAATTTATGCTTTAGATGACTGTCTACTGTGTAACACACATTTATTATGCCCTGATACAGACTTCAGTGGCCTTGAAGTACTGATTACGATGGAGATAACTTAGTTCGTACAGCAGACAATGCAAGAACACGCAGTGAGTTTGGCTATCTCGAGCAATTAGTACAAAACTGATTTACAACCTCCATGTATCTATAGACCTCTTTCGAATGACTGCTCACCAATGCTTTCTCTATGGGGACAACAGTTGGTTGTCATTCGAAAGAGGTTTATAATATCGGCCCTTTAGTGTTTACAGAGTGTACAACTATAATGCTCGGACCCGGAGGGGGGGGGGGATGGATACAATGATGCAAGTGCATTAATTAGAGGCAGTTGGCCGATTATTAACTTTTATGTTTTAAGTATTTAATTCTGATGGCGATGCCATAGTTTCCCTTTTGGCAGGTTTGAAGTGCTCCACTCATACACTCACTCATTCATCAGCGCACAGCCCAAACCACTGAACCTAGAAATATGACAATATAAGGGTGGCTCTCCCCCTTGCAGTGTAGGCACCTTCTAAGAGGTGAAAAACTGTAAACTGTATTTCCCCGGTGGATATTCTTGACATCTCATCAATCTGGTGAGGTGTCGTTATGTCTTGGGGTGGAAAGTCGTAAAATGTGTTTCTTTTTCATGTCCTTAATATATGTATCATTAACACGGTAAGATATCATAACATTTTTTTTCTTCGACAATTTATGTACTAAAAAAAATTTGCGGTTTTAAGGGGATGAAAAGGGGTAAAATATTTTTCCGTGTATCCTTGAAGTTTCACTAGCATTGTGGCCTGACGGTATGTATGCGTATTTCTTTCTAAAAAAAAAAAGTAATAACAAAAAATCATTTCACGTTTTTTTATTACTTCACCTGTCAAGTGGTTTAATATATACCCAACATTATTCAAACTTGCCTCGGCGGGTTTGAAGAGAGTGGTTTCGGCGGTGGAAACTCGTTGAAATAGGTTAAGACATTTAATCTGAAAAGGGAGTTAACCGTTGATCAATATTTATAACAGAGTTACTGCTTACATTACGCCACGCGGGCAAATACGCGACCAAGCAGATAGTTCGAAATAAAACCAAAGTTTCTCATATGGACGTATTCTTTCCGAAATTAATATGTTAACAATTAATACCAACACTGAATCCCTTTTGAATTCCATGACTGTATGTTCGGTCGTCGACAATGAGGTTACAATAAACAGATATGTAACACTTGGCCTCCGGCACTCGGCGACAAATACTTATCAAAACTGAACAATTCATTCTAGAATGTACTACGTGGATGTCATTTATTCGATTCAGAGATTTTACTTTTAAAAAACTTATAAAATATGTTTTTAAATTTTTGTGAAATCCAATGTATTTCCATATTTACCGGGCAGACCCACTCATTTTACTTTATTTATTTAATTCGACATATTTTTACGTGTGGCGAAGTTGAGGCAATATTGCCTTGTCCACCACTTAACCACAGTGGTTAACGCTTTTTAAGATCATCAAACAGAGTACATTATTCAAAAAGCAAATAACAGTCCCCAAAAATTACAAAACATAAAAAATATATTGCGGAACACAAATGAGGAAAAAGAAGGGGGGGGGGGGGAGAGAACCTATTACAGATGTCGTTCACAATTCATGCACACATTCACACGAAATTAATGATAGTGAGATTATCCGCTGTTCACACTGCACTGTCGAAATAGGCGTTCATACTTTTTAAAAGAGCTCTTTTAAAAGTGGGCTGAGACAATATTTGTTTCACACGTTCTTCCAGTGCATTCCAGCGCGCTCTGCTGAAACTGTAAAAGATTTAGAATAAGCACTAGTACGATGCTTAGATATGAGCAGAGACAGAGTGGCTTTCGAGCGGGTATCCATTTTATGACGGGAAAGTAATTCAAATTTACTTGTTTTCAATAGGAAGGAGATTTAGAATATAAAACCCTTCTTAGGAGAAGAAGGCAATGTAATTTACGACTGTTTTCCAGTCGTTGCCAGGACAAATTTTTATAAAATTGTGAGATATGATCACGTATTTTAAGGTAAAAATATAACAAACTCATGTATTTAGAATCTTCTGCAATCTAATTGCTTGTTCGTAAGTTTGCTTGGCTGAATTTTAATGGCTTACGTAACAGGCCGAATTGTACTGAGATCATTGCGCATGCACAAGCTAATTCCTTGGCGGATATAGCACTTTTTCCTACACTGTAAAAAAATCGTAATATTATATCGTCATGGGACATGTAATTTTACACCAAATGTTTTGTAAAATGCTTGAGACAACTTGTGTAAATTTGAATTATCCTTACTGTTATCATATAATTATGTTAACTTGTATGTGTTTAAAACATATGTTTTGGGTATTCACTAATGCATGTAACTTTTAAAAATATATCATTGTTTAAATCCCTCATAGTTGTCAGTGTTAATATTTATGAACATGCAATGGTAATTTTACACATGTCATTCTATTTTAACCACCCAATGTGTGTATGAATTAGCAATACATTTACTGGAAAATAACTCCACCAATGTTTGCATAATTTCCCTGTGATAAGCCTTGGGAAATTATACCTACATTGTCAGTGTAATTTTACACCACATTTTGTGTAAAGCGCTCATTACAACAACATGTAGCATAAAAATTAATAACTAAGTTTGTGTATATAAAACTACACTAATAATTCGGCGTAAAATAACAAATGTCGTGAGTATTTCCATTTCCATGTTATTGTTTAAAAACACCGAATGTTTGTTTAGTTCCCATGTAGTTGCCGGTGTTAATGCCTGTAAACATACAGACGTAATTTTACACATGTCATCTTAATTCACCTTACAACTGTTGTGTACATTAACAAAACAGATGATTCAAAATTACTTTACCAAGGTATGCATCATATCTTATAGACAAGCTTTGAGAAATTAGCCTACAAAGACAATGTATTTTAGCAAAAGAAATTTAGTAAAGTGAAGTTTACTATAACATCTTCCGTAAATTATAATTACTCAATATGTGTGTTTTAAATAACACGAAGCTCGCCGTGTTAAATAACAAATTAGTTAAGTATTCAACAATTTAATTTTATTGTAGAAAAACACCGAAAGTTTTTTTAAACTCCGCGTTGTTGTCAGTGAAAGTATTCATTAACAAACAAACGTAATTTTCACATGTCGTTTTATTTTACCTCACAAAGGTTAGTGTTCATAATTACATCCCCAATGTCTGCAGTAGGGCCTATATCTTATTCATACGTTCCTGAAAATCACGCCTTCAATGACAGCGTAATTTAACTAGATGTTTGGTAAATTTATGTATACAACTGCATGTCTTATATATCGAAATGACCATGTTTGTAAGTGTTAAAATTACATGAAGTGCGGCGTGTTAAATTACAAATGTTTAGTACTTAATATGTTCATGTTACTGTAGAAAAACACCGAATGTTTGTTTAAAACCCACGTAATATACTATGTCTATAGCCATAAACATATAAACGTAATTTTTACAAAAGTTGTATTAATGTACCCCATAATGGTTGCTTTTATTAACAAAACAGATGGTTTAAAAATACTTCACAGAAGTGTGTATAATATCGCAGCGACAATGTTCATGAAAGTACGCCCACAAGGACAGCACATTTTAACCATTATTGGCCGGATATAAAAGGGCACAAATGCGCATGCATCCCCAGTTTTCTACAGAAAATTTAATTATTAATTTTCTAAAACCTTAATAATATTATTTTCATATTCTCTTATGATAGTGTCAAAATAGTTACTTAAGACAGTAGCATTTATTATGATTCGCGCAACGTATTAGAAAGTTTATCTCTAATTTTAATTAAGTGTTATAATGGACAAATGAATAAGTATGTAAATTAATAATAAGCTTTAATATAGACTAATTTTGCAGTAACATAAGCTTGAACTTTAATAAAAAAAAATTGAAGTCAATTTTTCTATACTGTACTGTATTTTCTCAAGGAATAGCACATATTAATACTAGAAAATAAAGATAAGGTAAAAATTCCTATTAAACTATGCGATTTATGATTTTGCTTAACTACATGCATATAGGTGATTCGGAATAAAGTGAACACTAAAAAAATCCCTGATCAATTTATATGTTTTGCCAGTTTATCTCTTTCCGCCGAATGTAAACATAATTATTGCCACGTGTTTTTATTTACATAGGGTCAAGTCATGTTTACAACCAACTTACATTAAACTGCTCCTATAAATTTTAGCTACAATATCTACTCATTAAATGCACGGGGACTGAATATAAGATATAATAAAAAGAAATCTTAGTTATAAATACCTGCGAGTTAACGTCTTATAACACTGGTTTCTGTCCATCGACTAATCTAAAGAACACGCACTATTGCCGTTACGAATCTCGTAAATGAGGGCATATTTTATTTAGAATTTGTAACACAAAACCGCCACTAAAAACAGACATGACACACGCAATTCAATAATCCAAGTTTCGTTCAGTTCTACTGCCACGAACAACGACAACGAACTTCAGAATCAATAAATAACGTATTTTCTTGATATGTGAAATAAAAAGTCTTCCCGAGCTACATATACAACGCAACATGAGCAACATGGCAAACGTAAAACATAATTTACAGAATACCGATGGTTTCACATAATTTTGCTATTATAGTAATAGTAATTTCCAATACTTTGGATGTGTATATACGCACAACGGACAAACACACACAAATGATGCAACTTGGCGGAGCGGCGAAAAAACGGCGAGAACCTAACTCAGATGCCACCTGTCGGTGGAATTTTGAACTGTTTGAAGCGCGGAGCAAGCTGTAACGAGCAAGATGACCTGAGGTCGGCGATAGCGTCACATTCTTAAGGCGCAAATTGAGTCTAATTATACTGTAATAAGATCATAAATAAATAATTTGAAGTATATTAACTAAGAGAGGTCGATTTCATATTATGTTCTTTCACTAATGTTGTATTCAAATAGGAAAAAACACGGAACTACATGCTATGAATCGCTGCCAACCATACAAGCAGAAAAGTAACTCTTGCTAAGGATGACATATGCAGTAACGGCTAGTGATTTTTTTTTTTTTTTTAAGTTAAATCTTTAGTGCTCACTTTATCCCGAATGACCTATAGTTCGGCCCGTGGACACTTTCCGA
Organism: Medauroidea extradentata; assembly: GCA_003012365.1. NCBI lineage: Eukaryota > Metazoa > Arthropoda > Insecta > Phasmatodea > Phasmatidae > Medauroidea > Medauroidea extradentata. The sequence continues at coordinate 58,554 of PNEQ01102070.1, read as the reverse complement.
ATCAAATGTGGCCCTCGTCGTTACAAGCTTGGAGACCCCTATTATACAATATCAAGCATTTGTGTGAGAAACGTGCAAGAACGTGGAGTACATTTTTAAAAGTATTAACTATGGTAATTATGGCAATTTTATATTTTTCAATACAAGTTTAAAATATTGGCTATAGTACCATACCATGTCGATCTGCATCTCACAGTGCATTTTAAAGAAGAAGTTTCGTGGAAGTTAATTAATGAGTCTTAGTTATATTTGAAATTTTATGATTCAATTCTAAGAAAACGTAGGTAAATATTAAACATTGATAGAATCATACAATTCGAAAGAATTTCTTTATGAGGTTGGTATGACTTTAACAAACACCTGGATTAGTTTTAATGGCAAGGCCTGGAAGTTTTCTAGGGAACTGGTAGTGGACAATGACTACACACAAGCTGAATGTTTGTTAGACCGGCACGTGCAGGTTCACCAACCAGTAGAGTGCATGAGCCGAGGGACGTGTTCTCAAGTAACACGGCTCCAGTCATACCAAACTTGACGTTGTATTACTGAACTGACCAAGACTGAAACGATGTCTTGTTGTTGTCGAGACACGTACATTTATGGGTAGGGACCCCTGATTTTAGAGAAAAGAATTTTGCCGCACTTTGTTTCAGTGACTTACGTGCACATCTGCTGTTCTGCTTCATAATTAGTGATTGTACGTCTTAGCTCTGACGTATCTTGGGTTTTACTGGCAAACCACAGACTTGTGAAGTTGTAGTAACGTTATTGTGATTGGCCAAGTCAATTAAGAGACGTCACTTCACAAAGACACGCTGCCAATAACCATGAAGTAGAACTGCAGATGTGTACGTAAGTCACTGAAACAAAGTGGGGCAAAATTATTATCGCGAAAATCAGGGGTCCGTATTTATGGAGGTAACCACAGTGACAATTGTAAATGTAATCATGTGCAGATTAACAATTCTTCTGTTTCCCATGCACCATTGTCCTCACGTGGCCTGCCTAGATAGTCTCTGTGTGTGTGAGAGAGACAGGGGCGGTAAGTTTGACACTAACCCACGTATGCAATACATAGAGACACTGGTAAATCGCGGGAAAAGTTGATTGTTTGCTAGGCTCCAACATGCTATGTTTAACACTGAAGGTTTTGCACTTATATTGGCTATCGTTTATTTGAAGTACCGTGTCTCTCTTCAACAGACCCAATTAGAACTGAACAGTTGTAACACAGGACGTATGTGGTTTGCCAGAAAACTGTTCGCACGTGTCACGATTGAGATACTACAGTTTATTGGAGACTATGTTAAATATTTTCGCGATTTTCCAGTGTCTCTAGCAATACATTATCGCCTCTCCGCGCAAGACATTCAGATGGCCTGCTGTGCTTTACTATGTTCCTTCTTCCAGTGATATTTTAAACAGTGACCACATTATTATATTTGTGGGCAGCAGAGTTCAAAGTCTAGAGCTTGTTTCTATAGTTGTGTATTTAAAATCCGGTAGTTATTCTTCCAGATATGGCAATCTTGAAAAGCCAAATTTGGCCATTTTGTGAGGCGTGAAAAAGATGCTTCTAATAAACGTGCCAAATTTTTTAAAACTATAGCGACATAGTTTGAAGTATGTGTTCTTTTTTTAGACATATAGATATAATGCGCGTTAAATAATTTCGTCAAAAAACATAATAATCGTAACTATCTGCAACGCATTTGAAGCACAGGTGGGCGGGCCCCTTAAGTGAAACTTGCGGTATTTCAGATACATAATATGAGCACAGACGCAGCTGACACTGGTAGCGCGACGGACGTGAAGCGAAACTAAACATTCTCGTCATTGCAAACACTATTAGTCTGACGCGCGATAAATACTGCCCTGTCACCATATATTAACCTCTTGTGCAACACACATGAAATTTTTCGTTATTTTTTATCGCATAATTTTAATATATTTTTGGCATTCCCATGTGTGGAAACAATATCACAATTAGACGCATACTTAAAAAGTTTTATCATTTGCTTATAATAAAAAACACAGATCTCTCGTAAAATAAATAAATGCAGTTTACTACCGACATACCAATAATTGTACTAACATTTAGGCACAAAATTAAATCCCGTTTTTAGCTTTGTCCACGACGGGAATAAAATATTAAAAATTTCTATTCGGAATTCACGTCGCGTTCACCAGTTATGTAGCGTTGACTGGATGGCAAGTTATTTTATTCGCGTCGCATCCGTCGCGCTGTTGTGACTGCAGCATGAGAGGGGCGAGACTCACCCTGCCTCGTCGTGTCGAACACAAGGGCAGCCGCACATGCACCTGTCACCTACTGGAGGCCGACTGACTGACTGGCGTGACGTGAGACATGCTCGTGTCGACACAAACAACACAGCGCCGTTGCCATGGCAACCCGCCAGCACGACCTGCCATTGGCCGCGCGACCCGCGCATGCGCAGCCACGCTTTCCCGCCAAGTATCACCGCGCCAGTCGTCACTTCCGCGCGGAAAACTGTAACATTTGCATCTTACAACATCAATCACTCACACCTCGTGTTGTATTTTCCCAGGGTTTAGTTATCACGTGTGCAATGTTATCAGTAGTCTATGTGCTTGCAGAAATATATAATATATAAAAATTAATGTTTATTTGTTCGTTCGTTTGTCTTCTATGCGTCCCTATGCTATTCATACGATTGGGAAGAAACTTTAGTCAGTTGTTTACGCTCGCTCGCAAAGGTTTCAGAAAAAAAAATATATAAATTAATAAGATTGTTTAGAAGGGGGGGGGGGAAGTCGCAAAACATTGTATAGGGGAGAACAGGGCACCAAAAACACTTGTGAAGAAAAAAAATTACTTTGTTGAGTTGTGTGTGCGAACGCGATGGTGTCAGAGAAAAAAATTGGTGAAGGTGCAAAGCGGGGTCCCCAGAAATAATGTAATCTACATTGAAACGCATGCTGGGAGAGCTAGCAAGGTAGTTATAAAAAAGTCAATGTTCATTTTATCTAGAGTATTCAGCAAGTTCTAATCTACCAAAAGTTTTTTTTTTTTTCTGTTTTTAATATATTCAGACACGAAATCTATCAACAGTATTACAAAATTACTTCTTAAAAAATCAAACCACTTCAATTGTCTAATACAAATGTTTAACATTGTGTATGATTTTGTCAATCCTGGTGCACGGTTGAAGGCTGAGAGAGAGAGAGAGAGAGAGAGAGAGAGAGAGAGAGAGAGAGAGAGCTTCTGATGCGCTCGGGAATACTTACTCCAAAGGCAATTTTCATATTTTTCCCTGTAAAATTTTCCTAATTTCCTCATAATGTTACTTTTCCTTTCAAAATATGAAAAATGCAACATACTCGACGCGAAAAAATCAGTTAAGTCAAACCTCCCCAACTGTTCGCGTCCACTTAACACGTAGTCACACTGTAAAAAAAAGAGGTAAATTTCCTCTAAATGTAATAGAAGATGATTACCTCTACACCTGGTAATGTAAGTATGAGCGAAATGTCCGAGTTGTTAGTGTGGAGAACACACTTCCAAGTGGAAATAACTACCACATGTTCGGAAACAACGTTACTCGCATAATATTTGTTCAGTACCTGCAGGTCACTCATACATGCTGCATACACAGCCCGCCCCAATGTGGATGATTGCACTGTTCTTCTCAATACGTGGATCATTATACATGCCGTGCATCTCATGATTGAACCTTTTCCTCAGACTGGACCGATGATTCATAGAGGTATCTTTCTTCTGAATGCATACTGTTGTTTAAATATTTAACATTATCGTTTTAATTTTGCTACATTAGTTTAGAAACTACTCATCCGTTTACTGCATTCTCCTATCTCATCTCGACTAATGCATCTGTCATATAGTGTCGTGTATATCTTATGTAAAATTTATAAAAAAAAATGGGGAAAAAATTAAAAACGATTTTAGTATATTTTCTGCAGAATAATTCGTACTTGGTCGCATACATAAACATTTCCACTGTCTACTCGAACATAGTTCACTGCACGAGTACCACTTCTTTGTTCAGTCCTTTCTGTCCCAATAAAATAAGTTATATTTATAGACAGTAATTAAATCTTTATATATACCGTATTTCTTTTTTAAATAAATAATTTATGGCTCCTACCTTCGAACACACATCATTGTTTTCTCGCTTATAACTTATTATTTTAAGTAATCCAGGTAAAATCACATATACAGAATATTTAATTATACTGAAATTTACACACTTGTTCAACATCATTGATTCAAATACCTCCGATGTGGTTTACCGAAAAACACAGTGTAAGCTTATTTCCCAACATACACTAACCTAGGTTCGCACAGCAGAAAAAAAAATCATCATAAATGTTCATCTTGCAATACTCGTATCGCTTCGTTGAAACACATACAATTTAAAGGCGCGGTCTACCGCAATTTTCGTCATCATTATTTTATTTTGTATTTGTACCAGATATTTATTTCATATTTTAGACACAAAATGTGACTAAATTTGGGTCTTATAAAAGTTTTTTATCTCTCACAGTTTTCGCGTAATGGCTTGTTAAGGTCATAATTTGCATGTTTCCGTTTTAACGACTACACTAAAACCAACTTATATACCAAACTCAAAGAAATCACAGTGGATAGAGACATTTCAGGCTACAATGACCTGCTCGTAAAATTAAAGAATAAAAATTATTTGTATTTTTTTTTAAATTTATTGAATTTTTTAAAATGTTTATTTTTAGTTTCAGCATTTTTTAAAAATACAAATAGTTTTTATTATTTAATTTTATGAGCATGTCATTGTAGCCTGTAATGTCTTTATCCACTGTGATTTTTTTGAGTTTGGTATGACAGTTGGTTTTAGTGCAGTCGTTAAAACGGAAACATGCAAAATATGACTTAAACAAGCCATTACGCGAAAACTATGAGAGATAAAAAATTTCATAAGAGCCAAATTTAGTCACATTTTGTGTCTAAAATAAGAAAAAAAATCTGGTACAAATAAGAATAAAAAAAATTGTTATGAAAATTGCGGTAGACCGCGCCCTTAACTCACCTACACAGCAACCGTTAGACATCAATATTTAGATCCCACAATAAATTTGGCCTAAGTATAAGACTACGTGATTAGACTGCACAATCGGCCGTCACAATGACGCCTCACAATGAAACATCACAATTAGTCCTCAGTATTTGACCTCACAATTAGACGACGCCATTAGATCTCATAATCAGACCTTAATTTTAGGTATCAATCAGTATTAGACCTCATAGTTAGACCTACCTTTGATATGTACCTACTACCTACCCACTGCACCTAGCATTTAGACCTAATTTTCATATCTCACTTAAGAACATTCAATTAGAGCCCATTGTTGACCTCAGCGTTGGACCTACCAATGGACCAACACTTCCCGACATCAGCATTCAACTTCACTGCCAGGCCTCGATATTAGACCTCACTCTTGGGTGATAGTAACGTTTATGTACTGCGACTTAATGTTTAGTTCATATCATAAGGGAAATATCCACTCTTGGATGTCGAAGTCTTAATCTAAAACAACGCTAAATGAAACTAGTATTTTAATATATTGTTTAGTGTTATCTAGATCTTCACCGAGGGGGGAGGTGGGAAAGTTATCACCGTCCGCCCCAATAGAAGAAAAAATATATTACCAACCTCTCAAATTGCCTACAACTTATTTACCATCATGTTATAAAATATAAACGCAAGTTCCTTTTAAAACCCGCTCACAAAGATGTATGCGGCGCCGAGAGAACTGCAAAATTAGGGCATTATCTACTGACGGACTAGACTTACTGTCCTGTACATACACGTGTTTTCATTGGTCACGAGCCTCTATATGATATCTTGACGTGTGTGATAAGTTAACTTAACGGGATAATTGGCCATACTAACGTAGAAATTTTATTGTTTGTTCAGAAGCAATCTGCGCAACAGGTCAAGACATTGTCGGCCAATGGGAGACATCTCACAAGCCTTACAGTAGCGAATCCTGCACGACTCAACTGATATAAAATAACTGTAAAACGCTGACATCACACACACTCACGCCACAAATAAAACATGGCAAGTGAACGACTATAGGAACACGGCGTCTGCAGCACATGTTCAAAATCTGTGTGCATCAGAACACCGTATTGCATGATGACAATAAAGTTTCAAGCAATTAAATTGTGGTCACCCGAAATATTTAGACGCACACAAAAGATCACCTACGACTCGGAAAAAAAAATTATCTACAGATGTAGGGCGCTTAAAATCGTAAGTACAAACGGCAAATTACTTTAGTTTATCTTCTGATCATGCCTCCCAATAACTGCGCCTTGTGAAGATCGCAAAGGAGTTGAGCGCACGCCTGGAGTGGTTATATTCATAAACGCTCGAGATTTAAGGTTTCTATCGCTGGAAACAAATACTGATGAGGATGAGGTTGGTTTGAACTTCAGCCTCAGAGGGAACTACTGAGGCGCGATGGGTCGTTATTGTATTCTGAAAGATGAGGATGAGGAACAACACAATACCCAGTCCTGAAGCCAGGGTTCGAACCCGTGACCCTTGGCCCAACGGCTAGGAGGTCTAACCCAGAGCCAAGCGGTAGGTTAATAACCAAATACTGAACAGACTTATACCGGACAACTCAACAACCAAGCCAATAGTAAGAGAAACTACCGAGAGGCACGACGTGTAGCAATCTATTGAATATTTTTGTACCTTACAGTTAGAGATGGTGAAATATCGCGAATACAACGACCTGAATGTTAGAATCAAATATTCTTTGCATACTCAAGTTCCGACCATTTGTCCACTAGCTGCTACTCTGTGGAACAGCAGGCAATGAACGAATATACAGGGCTTGAGTATGCATAGGATATTTGATTCTAACATGCAAGTCAATGAATTAGCGAAATTTCACCATCTCTACTTAGGCTAGAGCCACGATTTTATGGCGAAAAGATCTTTGCACCATTCGGTTTGAATGCCTTATGTTCACAATTGCAGCTCTGATTCCTGGTCAGTGATTGGACGTTTATACTGTCGCTTGTCTTGAGGTTCTACAAATCACAAACGTGTTAAGTCACAATAGCCTCATTGTTATTGGTGCAGTCAAATGAGGGACGCGTCTGAGCAAAGACACAATGCTAGTGACCGTGAAGCACAGCTGCCGTTGTGCACGCAAGACAATGTAACAAAATGTTGCAAAATTCTTTTCGCGACAAAATCGTGGCTCTAGCTATAGTCTAATTTTATGTTATTACATTTACACCGAGCGAGGTGTCGCAATTGTAACACGCTGGACCCACAGACGGGAGGACCCGGGTTCGATACCCCGCTCCTGTTATCCTGATTTCGGTTTTCCATAGTTTCTCGAAATCACTCCAGGCGAATGCTGGGATGGTTCCGTAACAAAGGCCATGGCCGACTCATCTCTCAGCTCCTGTTATTGCACCAAGCTGTGTCACCTTCTCTGATGATCTCGCTGTCAACGAGATGTTACATCCACTTACCGTGTCTTATTACATTTACATTAAGATATGTTTCGCAATGTTTATATGTTCGACGTACTGATACCTTTCTTTTAGTCATTTATTTTTCGATGTGGCAAGAAAATACGTTCTCAGAATAAAATTTTCTTTCATCTCTCATTGTTATGTTGGCAGCGTATATCAGAAATTAATTAGCTGTGGTGTGATGTTACCTGTGGCTCAACCGTCCTTCAGATATTCTCCAAGAACTGCATAAGACATTCGGTATTAGTTTACAGTGCATTTGATGGAATGTTCTGGAACAATAACTGACGAACTAAACTCGCTGGATGTAAAAAAAAAAAAAAAGGTCTGTTAGAAGGACTGTGTAAATCACCGTGTGGGAGGGTGTGATGGTTCAGGGGACACAGAATAGAGGGAAATGTCAGAGACACGTGGCTCGAACACGCACAAACAAACACAGCTCTGACAGAACAAAAACACGGCAGTTAAAAGGACTATAACGGCGGAGGATGTAGGCAGTCGTGTGTTGACATAGTGACGTCAGCCAGTCGAGTACTACAACAGCAATCTTCACTCGCAGTTTTAAGCCGTTAGGCTTAATAAGGGACGGCTACAACTGTCTAAACCTAATAAAACGATACAAACACCCACTGGTATATTCAAATTTTCGATTCTAATACTTCTTAAATAGCACCATTTTGCATCTCAAAACCGAAATTTTTCCGGGGGAGAACCCCCGGACCCCTCGCCTTGACTGTGGGGAATCGGTGTTCCTTTATAAAATTTCCCATTTGAACCCTTTCCCCCACCAAAACGCAAATCCTGGCTACGCCACTGGGGTCAAGTTTCCAGGCGAGTGTCCAGACCTGTTCTTCTACGACCGTGAGCTATGTTGCTACATTGTGTATGGAATATGTCATCATACAAAGTTCTGCCACTGACGCTTTCGTCTCTAATCCAGTCCAAGATCCGTGTGAAGTGCTTATTATTAGGCGTTTCTTTCTGGATATTTTGTGTGTAGGAACTTGAATACTTGCGTTTTATTTTGGGCATACGTTAGGATCCAAGTTCGCCTCGTCACTTTCGCAATTCACCTTAGACATAATTGGATGGAGTTATGCAACAACAGACCAACTAACAATGCCAATGAAAGTGATATTTTGGCTCCATCTGTTGTAAATGAACCGCCATAACTCCAAAAATATTAAGAACACCTAACCTGAATTTTGTTATCTATGGGTTTACGTTGTTGCTTCCATATTTTATAAAATCAACTTTAATGGTCAATATATTGGAAACATACTTTCGTTGGTTGGTCTGTTGTTGCGTAACTCTGTCCAATTGACACTTCCCAGAGGAAACCAATAAGAAAATAGCAGCTAAATGCACGTGGAATAGTGTCGGCGAGCAGCCAATGAACAGATGTCTGCCTCTGTGAACATGTTTTCTTGGAAGCTAGCCTACAAGTTAGCGAGGCCGCGAGGTTCGCATGTCTCCAGCTGTAGATGCTCTCATCTATAGCTGTGCGAAAAGGCAATTGTGAGCCATGTTGAAGGACTCGTAACTGGTATTTACAATGCGCGTTATATTTTGTAAGTGCTCGGTAACACTTCTCTGAAATGTGTTTTCTTGCCATTGATAATCACATGATAACAACGCGTATGTTTTATTAAGTGATATGTTACATAATTATTGTAGTAAGTATTACCGGAAGTTGAGCGACAGGCTTCTTCCGCATGAACAAAGGGGAGAGGAAGGAGGATTACTCCAGTAGTTAGCCTCATGTAAGAATTCCACTTTTGACAGTGTGCTTGCATTTATTTTACAGCAGTTGCCATGCAATAAGCAGTGTTTTCTTCTGACACAGGTCATTTATGAACAAACAAACTCAGCTTGCTCTCAAACTGTGCAACTGATCAAAATTAAAAGTATTTTCCTGTAGGAATTGGTACACGTGTTAGATACGATGGTTTATCGTGGGAAAACTTGACTGCTGGCTGGGTTTCAACACACGTTCAGCTCATCAGAAGATTACTGGCTTTAGCTCGTATTTGGAGCTGTTGCCCTATTTCACTGAGCCAATAAGAATCCTGGTATTATAATATTTGATGGCCGGTATTGGTCCGCAGACAGCTACATTGTGTCAGACGTACATCATGAAACCATATATCTAGAGACCTGAAAAGTTCGCGTTTTCTGTTATGCGCAAGCTAGAATCCCAGAAACTATAGGTCTGTACCACGTTCACAATTGGTCGTTGACTTACTCGACACTTCCTGGAAGTATATGAGCCAATAATAAAACTGTAATGGAATACAGGCGCATTGCACAGTGTCAGCGATCAGCTAATTAACAGCTGCTGTCTGCACGATTACACAAATATACTTGTAAGCTAACCTACATGTCAGTGAACACGCGAATTTTTCCGGCCTCTACATATATCTTGCAAGAAACTACAACGTTTTTATGGGTATGTTGACACAAAATATTTTCGCGAAATACCATCATTAGAGCCAGCGATTTTTGGTGGAAAGAATTATGCGACATTGGCAAATCACAGACGTGTGTTGTCGCAGTAACTTTATTCTCATTGGCACAGTCAAATAAGCCATGCCTCTGCACAAATACACTCTGCCAATAGCCACGCAGCAGAGGTGCAGATGCGAACGTGAGGCACTCACACTAAATGTTGCATTATTCTTCTCACCAGAAATCACCGGCTCTAACCATCATCTTCGTAACTGTCAAGAATGTAGTGACGTGAGACAGACAATAACTCGGTAGTGGGCTGCATGTACTCAGTACGTATAGTAGCATGGGGCCGGACAAACAAACAAGCAGGTAGGTAGAGACGCACGTGGCTGGGAGGAGCTAAGAGGACCACTTCATTTACATTCTCGTCGTGGCAGTTGGCAAGCCGCGCAACAAGGACACACAGCCCCGGGCTAGCAGGCTAGTAGTACCAGTTGCTCGTCTAGACTCTTCTCACTGATAGCACAGTCGTGTCACTATATACCAGACACTGCCTATCTATCAGCCCTGCCTCACGTTAAAGCCCTATACACAATGTAATACTTCAAAATTTAATTTTATGTTTCCGTTTACTTTACCTGTTTTGCCGATACACTATACAAATGTAAAGTTATATAAACGACAATTGAAAAAATAATTGGAAATATGTTTTTTGAAACGGAATTACTGTGATATAAATCATTATATATTTACCGTAATAGCATACCATGTAGATATTTAAATAATAAACCCTATTTCTTTAATTTCTAATATAACTATCTTTTTCAGAACAAAAGCAACGCCATCCATTGACGCAACTTATTTTCGAGTACGTTAAAGAAAAATCTGTTATTTTTTTCACGAAATCCCAATACTGGAGTACATAACTGTACTCTGAAATAAACATTTTTTTGTGCTAGCATACATAATCAGCTGGTTCTTTGCGAACGACCATCTTGACTTTGACTTTAGGTTTCCGTTTTTCGGAATCGTAAAGTCAAAGCTCCTTGACTTACGTCATTGTGTACGACTCCATAAGAAGCCATGTATTGAAAGCTATCGTAAAGTCAAATGCTAAAGTTCTCAATTGTGTATAGGGCTTAAGAGAAGTCCTTCGCGGTGTCGAATTTCCACCTTTGACGCGTGGTAACAGCGTAGCGATAAGAGCCAGTGTCCCACGCTTGACGAGAAGCGTATCGCCTCTATTCGCAGCGAGCCAAACTGGCGTGCAAGGTTTCCGTTGTAGTCCTTTTACTATGGGACTTTAAGCGGTGGCACCAATATTTTATTTTTGAATAGTTTGAAGTAAAGACCAACGCATGCTTCTCGTTTTGCACTTTACGAATTCAGGTAATAATTTTGGAGTTACAACAGTCTAAAAAAAAACCGTATTTAGCCATTTTGAGAGGCCCGAATATCATGTTTCTAACAAGCGTGCTGCATTTTTGAAAAAAAAAAAAATAGAAGCATAGTTTCAAGTGTGTGTTCTTTTCGTAGGTAAACATAATATGAATAACTTAAGCGGTTTCGCGTAAAAATGTATGCGCGTGACACGCTGCAACGCCGTCCTTGCGTCAGTCGAGGACTCCTCTTAAGGCGACCGCCTGGGTTACCGTGCGTCTACGAGTTGTAGAAGTGCCGAAGTGGTAAGGACGAGACAACATGCGCCTTACGCCTCACCCTGGCCCCTAGGCGCAAGTCACTACCTGGCGTGCAATCTTCTCGCCGACAACTGCCCTCTATGAGACATTCAGTGCTGGCCTTATCATTTATACCCTAATATTGAAGATAAATGGGTATTGTACATGACTACACCTTAAGAAAGATTCTGCACCAAAACTTTCATACCTAAAGAGACTGTAAAACACACATTTTCACAATTTTTGACCGCTATAAAATTCGCTTTTAGGTCCATGCGCTTTAGTCCCTGCCGATTTAACCCCCGACACAAAAAGAGGGGTGTTATAAGATTGCTGTGTATCTGTGTGTCTGTCTGTGGCATTACAGCTCCTAAACGAATGAACCGATATTGATCGAGTTTTTTTTTTGAAAGGTGACTTGATCGAGATGGTTCTTAACTATAATTTAAGGAAATACGTTAGCCGTTTGAAGCTCATCAGTTCTTCTCTAGTTTTTTTTATAGTGAACGTGAGTAATTCTACTGGTCTGAACGATCTGAAATTTAGTGTCCTGTGAGTCGTTTTTTTTTTTTTTTTTTTTTTTTTTTTTTTTTTTTTTTTTTTTTTTTTTTTTTTTTTTTTTTTTTTTTTTTTTAATTTTTAAGTCTTGACTTGTAATAAACAATGATGCAAACAAATGTATAGAGCTGCACAGGGTGTAAGTCTCTTGTAAAAGCGGAGTTTTAAGCTGCACAGTCCGAAACCAATAAGTTCCCGCTGATCATTATACGTTACGGAACCCTATGATTGAAAAAGTGTAGCTTTAAGAGAATTCATTCAATAGACTTTTAACTCCTTGTTTATCGACCCCTTAGTTACAAAATTGTAAAAAAAAAAAATCACCTTGTTATTGGAAGTCCACGCCATAAAGGGAAGCAGCTTTAAGGGCGCTGTCTACTAGAATCATGAAGAGGCGCGCAGACCTTTAACAATCCTGATTTCATTCGAGAACCATTCAACATGTTGTCACGCGGTTAGGCTACGAAAAGCATTTAAGGATCTTAGTACAGGTATATAATTTTGCCATTAACTGTTATCGTTCCTAACAAGTATTTTTTTGAGTGTGAAAGTGACCGAATCGGAACTTTTGACGCTGATTTTTATGAAAGAGTAATCATTTCCACGATATTCTGAATATTATAGACCTGTAGAGCGACTCCTTCCCTTTCGTCGCGCAAGATCAAATGATAGTGTTGTCGCTGAAAGTGCCATAGTAACAACGGTTCAGCGGGAAGCTTGCACGCTAGTTCAGCGCTTGGCTTGTTGAGGCGACGTGACATGTGATGAGCGCTTCAAGGTCGACCTTACTGCTCCGTCGCTTTTGAGCCTCTCACGCGCGGGTAGACGGCGCCCTTAAATTGTCACTTTCCTAGGTCCAGTGGTTTGGGTTGTGCGTTTATGAGCCAGAGATTCAGGCTGAGTGAGTGAGTGAGTGGTATTTCACTTTTATATACGTATATGGAGTAAGTATTTATTGCGATATTTATCTTTTAAAACTCGAACTAAAGCAGATATAAAAAATCTGTCTGACAGTTGTGTTTAAAATGTATTTTGCTAATTTTTTTACTAAGCAAGAAATTATACACTTTCGACTAAAAATTCAATTAACTATAAATTAGTTAATGACATAATTAGTTAAAACCATGGTATTTACTGCCTTGAAAAAAAAAATTCAGCCAACATGGAGAAGACGATTTTAATAAAACCGCAAGACACATTTTGATATCTGCTCTCGTTTACGCGTAAAAAAATTAATATCACTGAAATGTATAAACTACACAGCATGGCCTTAACTAGTAGAGGTGAACCTGAAGTGGATACGCCCACGTGTAACGTTCTTTGAATATTATTTCTAAGCAGGCATCACTCATGTGCAACGAGCAGTTTTACAATAATCTGGTAACGACTGAAACTTTGCAACTTAACAATTCGACTTTAACACTTCACTTTACTATAACTTTCAATACGTTGCTTCTCATAGAGTCGTACACGCAATGCAGACGGGCAAAGATAAAGTTAAGCAGCCTTCACTTCACATTTCTGATAAACAGAAAACGTAAAGTTAAAGTCAAGATGACCGTTTGCAGAGAAACAATAATATGTTTGTTATAGTGAAAAATATTTATGTTTAAGCATTATTCATATTTTGCAATGTTATATTTCGTGCAAATTTAAACGAATGTTATAAAATGAACTCAGGAAACCTTGTTGTGAAGTATTAGTAAGATTCGTCAATAAATGGATTTGCAATTTTTCTGAAAAATATTTTAAAATACGGTAATCGTGTTATACTCTAAGGTGAAACCTATTTATCATTTTTATTTAATTTCGGTAGTTTGGCATTTACTAAAAATAATCATAATAATAAAAATTGTTAACTCTAGAACGATTTTTAAAGGGTAGTTTTCTAGATATAATGTATTCATGCTCGGCTCCTCATAACTATTTTTTATTATTATATTTCGACATTTAGAGCCATGTAAAAGTTAAGGTAGCCCTACATAGTGTAATCAATAATTTCTGATATAAGACTGAAAAAATACATAATTAGTTGATCACTATTTAAATCTCACAGAAGTAGGGGGGTTAAGTAGGTTCGAGTACAAGAGACTGGAGGCTAGAGATTCGGGGATTCGGGGCAGCCATCTTAGATTACGTTATTTTTCCCGTTTTTCCCTCAAATTTGCCTTTTATCCCTCAAAACCACTTAAAATTTTCCGTTTTTCCCCTAAAAATTTCTAGTTTTCCTAGGAATGAACTGCTAATTCAGGATGTCTGTTTTCTCAAATTTGCTCAAAATTCAGCCTACTTCACAGCTTAAATGCAAGTGAAAATAACCGCGGATATTTAACGGGTTCAACGCCAAACCGGTTAGCCTCCACAGTCCTGTGTACACTATGTCCTCAGATATTTGTACATTGTCTACTGTTATAGTCAGTGGACAGTTGTACATGTGGCAAGATGGCAGACAGTAAGTATATTCATGCAGGTTTCCTACTGGTTCACATTCAAGGAGCAGTTCATTAACTGTGACCCGATCAGAAATGTATTAACGTGTACAGAAGTTTGACATCTAACGTCTTCCCTAATTGGCGAACCTTCCTGGTCTCTAAGTATAAGACGTGTTGCACGTGTCTGGGTTGATCTTCCGTTCTTCTTGGTCTTGTTCGAACATAACATACCCAACCAGGCGGCCGCCTTGAGACGCTGCAAGTCAAGACTTGTAGTTTTCCGTAGCATTACTCGGTCCCTGCAGTGGCGCAACTAGGATCTGTGTAAAAGGAAGAAGGGGCTGGGGTTTCAACCCGGAGATTCGATAAAGAAACGCTGATCTACCCTTTAAAGAATGCGGTCTGCGGTTATCCAGAAGAAATATGAAATTTAGGGTGCAAAATAGTGATATCATCGCAGTTTTACTAGCTAAACTTTGAAACTCGCTATTTCTTCAATGCTAAGAGGTAGGGAGGATGCTTATAACATCTAGGGAAAAAAACACCCTTTGTTACGCTTATGAATTCCTACGATGGTTCCTCGCTATTGGTTACTGCCCCCCTTCCTGTTTGTCTGAGTAACTTGTTCCATCTACAGTGATATAAGTCATAGGTAGAGGCACGAGTATTTCGCGTACTGATTATAGGTCAGGTCGAACTTCAATAATGTATACTTCACTGTCATTACTATGATCGGACGACAGTTGTTCTGATTTGACGATTGCAAACCAGTAATAAATAAGCGTTGCGAACACACGTGGTGCCTGTGTGTACGGTTAGAAGTCAATGAATATTCGACTGTAGCCAGTGTGTGTATAGGACTGAGAAGTCTAAGCTGCTACCAGATGAATACGCGAAATAATCGTGCCCCTAGTCATAGGTAAGCACGGTAGTGCATACCAGACGTGTTTATAACCACGTGCTGAGATAATCGCCTCTCCTTGATGCACGTCGTGACCTAGATGAAGGCTGGGGCGCCGAGCCCTAGCGTGACCTCCCCCACTACCCCTGTCATCTGTCCATCAACCCCCGCCCCACCTCCCTCACCCCTACACAGGCCTTCACTCCCCTCACCCTCTCTGGTTCAGCGACTATTGACTCGCACAACTACGGCCCTTCTTCTACATATTTCAAGGCCGCCACTCGTGGCCGTATTCAGAGGGGAGGTTCAATGAAACTTCACATCAAACTGCCCTCTGACATGTAGTAGAAAAATTACTAAGCAACAAAATAAAATTCTACTAAAAATTTTTATTTCACCAATTCCTAAGGAATTTTACCTGATTCTCGGCATAGTACGAAGATAATGAATTGTATTTTTCGCAAAAGCTTTTATTACGAGAAATGACAACAAAAAACCATAAATGACAAAACGATAGTCAAGTTGTAGACATGTCGTGTTTTTGCAACCTTCTGGATGCAATGCCGTCGCGTCTCTCGATCATACATCATTCTTCAGGTCACAAAGGACGCGTCTGCTAAATGCACTAATGGAAACAGATATTGTTCTCAGTCGGGATCGAGTACTAAATTCGTTTTGAAAACGAAAAGTGAGTTAAGTATGTATCTCGCGGTCTTCCTGTGGCTAGAGGCACGAGTATTTCGCGTATTCATCTGACAACAGTCTAGACTTCTCAGTTCTGTACGTGTACCGGCTGAAGCTGAATATTCGTGAACAAACGTGTAGCACGTGATATCTTCACGACTTGTTTCCTTATTTATAACTGGCTTGCAGTCGTCAAATGTGTGTTAAAACCGCTCTCGTCTAATCACAGGAGGAAGAGTGAAATATACACTATTTACGTTCAAGCTGACCTAGAATCAATACGCGAAATAATTGTCTACACGTATGGCGGGTTGGGTGTGAGTATACGCGACAGTCCCTGTGCCAGTGTTGCCAGAACTGATTATTAGAATCGCACACACGCTGAAGCAAAATTACACAAAAATACACACACCTTCACCACCAAAAATAAACAGTATTAGTCGTCAAATAAAAATGCCTTCCTGAGACGAGGATGATTTTTGAATCACTTTAAGTTTATATAAAAACTGCAGAATCAAAATGGCAATTCTGAACATCTAATAATGATATTTATTGAATGTCAAAAAAGTCACTTTTAATATATACAAATACAGCGTAATGTGCAGATACGAGAGAAAGAATTAAATAATTATATTTGGATTTGAAGGTAAACGAAATAAATTGAAACTTCTGACAGAAATATTCTTCAGTTGGGGAAGACATCTAAAATACACAAAAATGACACAAATGCATCGTTACACAAAAAATTACACACACCTGCCAGAATTACACACATTTAGTGTAATTACACACACATTGGCAACACTCCCTGTGATAGCACTTCATTTCCCCGCCTAACACGGAGCATAATTCGCACAAGCGTGTTGTGGGTGAAACATTGGTGGTATTAGGGAAGGGAAGGGTGGCGAGAAGAGGGTCAGGTTCGGCATGTAGCGACAGTATCGATTGCAGTGGGTATCGATTGCAGGCGGTAATCGACGGCGTGGGAGCAGCGCACCTCGGCGACACATCACGTCGCTCGTCAGGCTTGTCAGACCTGAATATATGAACCGGTTCCTTTGATCAGGTTTATAGTCGAGAGCCGCAACGAATTTGTCGTACTGACATGTTTAGTAAAATACAGTACGTATACTTGAGTGTATTTTATTCTAATATAAATATTTCTTACCTGTATTCTTGTGTTAATATATTCCTGGAAGAGAAGACTGACAACAGTAGAGCGCCTCGCGCATAGAGACGTTGAGACAAGTGTTCAGTGAGGAAAAGTCGACCTTACAGACATCGTGTTCCCATCCCGAGCGTGCTCGTTGTATCGTCCACAGTTTCATTCAAAGCGGTGACACTGCACTATATTTATAATTAATAACATTTACGACGAATTTCTTTGTACTATAAGACTACGAACATTTGTAACAAAAATCGACAAATATCATGGGAGGTCGGAAATTACGTAGTTCTGTACAAATAAATACAGAAATGTAAAACCACACTAAATGACACGGACAACACAATAGACAGCACACACACAAGAAGAGACGTTCCAGATCAAGTGAGCACTAACATTTAACCTTTGAAAAAAAAATCAGTAGCCGTTACTGTACATAATTCAACATAAACAATAGTTGCCTTAATGCTTGTATGGTTGGCAGCGAATTACCAAATGTAGTTCCAAGTATTCCTTTATTTAAATACAACAATACTGAAGCAAAATCAGTCGACATCGAGATATTAATATTTCAATAGAGTTATTAAACTTAATTTTTATCGATCTATAAACGTTCCTAACAACTGCAAATTGTATCTTCAACGCACAAACATTAAGGTTGTTCACGTTGCAATAATTCATTATTTTATATTTGTGCTGCATAGTGTTCGTTCGTTTTATATACGTTACACGTGACTGCATTTTCCGTTTGTAAAAATTTTTTTAGTTCTCATAGTCTTTTCATAGCGACATGGCAAAGTCCAAATTTGCAAGTTATGGGAACACAAGAATAACAAAAAGCAAGCGACTTGCCCAAATGAAATAATTTACACTGAAATGAGATAAAATGGGTAATTTATCTGAAAATTATGACAATTTACTTCCTTTATGACAGTTTTCAATAAAAGACAAAAAAAGACTTATTGTGTGTTTCCAAATATTTTAGCATATTGCCCATAATATCTCATTTCAGCGTAAATTATTTCATTCGAGCAAGTTACTTAGTTTTGATTACTATGTTCTCGTAATTCTGACTTTGGCATACCGCTGTGGGAAAAACTATGGAGAGTTAAATTTTTTTTGCTAGTGTCACAAGTAACATCAATAAATCGAACACTACGTCACGCAAATATAAAATTATTCATTTTTACCATGTGATCATTCTTACCTTAAGTGGCCGGGCGTCTGCCCATGTCTTCAAGCGATATGCACAGCTTCGACCTTTACTAGTTTACTTGTGATGAGATGAAAGACTTTGGTCAGCGCTCAACATCGGGGTCTTTAGCACTGGTGATGTGTGACACGAGGTGAGTATGGAGCAGCGCCGGAATGAAAGGGCAGGGGAAACGGGAAACCCCCCAAGAAACCCGCTGACCATGCAGAAATCCGGGGACCGACCACGCCGGGAATCGAACCCGGATCACCTTGTTGGGAGGCGAGAGGTCTGACCCATCGGCCACTGCAGTTCCTAGTTTGTTTGTAAACTGCTCGTAATGAATAAGTCAAGTCTGTTTAGGAATACAATTCAAGATATGTTGCACGTGTTTATACCATTTCACGTTCTTAACACATCTCTGAAATTTATTTTTACACAGCCTAAAATTCGGAACACTGTGGTTTTTTGTGATCATTTTTAGGCTTCAAATATTAAAGCAGAATTTTTTTTAATGTATAGTCGTGTGCAATACATATTTATTTTTTAGTGATACGACACAATAAAAATTGTCAGCACTGTATGTCTCATACAGGATGTTACAAAAAGGTACGGCCAAACTTTCAGGAAACATTCCACACACACAAAGAAAGAAAATATGTGACATGGACACATGTCCGGAAACGCCTAGTTACTATGGTAGAGCTCAAAATATACGCGGCAGCCTAGTTTAAAAGTGATATATAACAATAATTTAAGTATAACTAAAAAGCCCAATTCCGTCAGGTGCCTTTATGTTAAGTGTGTGTTAAAGCTATTAGCCATATAACACGTTGAACTAGGAAATATTTCTGTAATGCTCTTGAGTTGGTGATATGTTAAAAATAATACCTAATATAAATAAACATATACGATTCTGATAAATATACATTAACTACCACTAAAATGATGTTTCTCTTATTTAGAATAATTCTCAGTAACATAACGATATGCAACAATGCCCACAAAGGAGGGTGGATAATATACAGCATGGTAGAATGAACTTGATTTAGAACTACATATTTAGTGAACCGATTTTGGTGTTTTTTTTCGTTTGAAAAATTCTAAATCAACTACGACAACGTTAAACTTCTAGGTCAAACCTGTAACCATGTACATTCTTGTCAATTTTTGCCAAAACACGTATGTACATAACGGCTAGACTAATATTCAGTTATAGAAAATAAATTTCAAAAATTTAAATGGTGCTATCTTTAAAATTGTTAACATTTGCAGTAATGTTATTCAGTATGAATTGCCCTGATTAAGTGAACAACCATACATTTTCTTGTTTAAATACATTGAATAACTATATTTCTTAAATAAGCAAAAAAATAATAAACTGTTGCAATTTAGCAACCGTATCTTTAAAAATGGAGAAAATAGAAAGCATGTATTACAAAATAATTGATTGCTTTCACTTTTAAGAAATTAAGTTATTGTTACAATTTTTTTTAGAAATAGCGAAAACATTCGATAGTAAATCACTCAAAATAAAATACTCTTATTAAGTACTGCAGTCATACATTTTCGTTTGAATTGAATTCGCATTTCCTGAGATTTCCCATACAAATCTTAAATTTCAATTAAGCAAATTTTTAAAATTGGGGACACAAATTCGATGCTATAAAATCATGAAGTACTAAATAAAATTACTACTAGCACACAAATACAGGTGATGAGACAATTGGTTTCGGAGATGTTAGAAATAAAAATTATAGTCTCCGTGTTGTGAAAGCTTTCGAAATAATGAATATTTAGAAAACCTAGAATATGATGATGTTATTATCAGTGCCAGAGTTCCTCAAATCAATTTATTTTAATAGGATAAACGGATCTTCAGATGTAAAGTATTTTAAAATTACTATTACTTATAGTATTTAAAGCAGTAGATGTAAGAGTTTACGTTATCGAAAATTACATTGTTTTTTTATAATCCATAAAACAAAAATTTTGGTCAACATCAGAACGGCTTCTAAGTTTTTTTACTTAACATTAAACTCAAAACATAGGTTGGTGTTGATTTTCCAAATGGCCGACACTTGAGGCGTATTTACACAGAATACAAAGTTTGTAGGCCTACACTAACCACTGTATCTTAAAAAATATTTGTCCAAACTAGATTAACAATTCTTGAGATATATTTTATGACAAATAAAATTATTACTGAAAGTATTTTTCAAAATTGCCTACGTAAGAGATATTGTTAGCAGGTAATGATTTACTTTTATTATAAACAATTTCCAACACACACATTTCACGTCAGATTAAGATAAAATGTTACTGAATAATTGCGAGATAAACCTAAAAATTTCAGATGTGCTTACTTTTCGAAATTGCGGGCATTTGATGTTATAGATATGTGATTGTAAAGCAAACAGTAAGTGCTGTAATTATCACATTTACGTCAAAATCGGATAAACGGTTTGTGAGATACGTCAAACGAACTTAAATTTAAAATGGCTGTCATTTTTTAATTATGCACTCAGGGATATTGAAATACCGAATAAAGTCAGGTGTCTTTACTAATTCTGACGGAAATCGTGCAAGCAGGGAACCGTAAAACCGAAGAAAACTTCCGGCAACGTCTTTTACGTGTCCCACATCCGAACAGTCTGATAACATTCTCAGAGTAACACGTTGTTATCTTTGTGGTTGAACACTGTCTTGTTAGCCACCGACCGGATCTTGCGGTCCCCTGCAAACCGCATAACAAAGTATAAGAAAAGATTACTGCTCCCTCTGGCGGCTTCATGCCGATAAGAAACATAACTTTCACGCAGTTTGGTTTCTTGCTGCTGGGGATACACATAGACGACGCGATGGTTTGAAAGTCACGACAGTGAACATTTCTTTCCCTAGTCATAACTACTAAAGTCTTCAATCAAATTACTTAGTCCAGAGAAGATGTCACATCATTTACTACTAGAGATGGTCGTTATTTAACGTAACCGTTAAAAATAACTGTTATAAATTTGTAACACGTTACTCGAGTAACACGTTTCGCAATTGACACTGTTATTTTTGGAACGTTTAAAGAACTTGGTTATAACTTTTGTGGGGCGTGAAACAGTTCTAACCCAACACGCGCATGCGCACAGTTCCTTCTTCGGACAACTCTTTCTCCGTCTTCAAGTCATATATCTCTCTCTATCTATCTATCACACACACACACACGCGCGCGTAGATCCTTACTGCGCATGCGTAAGAGTTATTTATTGGAACGACTTGATGTCAGGACGTTACTTGTACTGCGTTACTTCTGACTGCTGCCGCGTTTGCTGTTCCACGTGCAAAGCAGTTATATTTTTAAAACACTCCGTGCTCAGTCGTTTTAATATATAACAGTGTTTGTTTTACAATATCTGTTTGTGTGTGTAACGTTTGTAAATTGAGCAAAAGGTAAAAAACAAGTCACCTGTGAACTTATTAAACAGATTCGGATTCCGAAAGGAAATTAGCAATTTGTAACCTTCGTAATAAATCTTTGTGTTACAGCTCACTAACTTAAAAAAAAAACTGTTACAGTTGCATTTATACTTAACTTCAGTTTTAAAAAACCAAGCAAATTTGATACATCGTTACGTTTCAAGCTCACGAACGAATTTTCATAACAAATATTTGTAACGTGTGAAACCTCGTTCCAAGTTCCAAGTAGTCTCGTGAACAGTTTAGAGTAACACGTTCCAAAAATAACATGTTACTGGAACGTGTTATTTATTTGGAACGGGAACGTTGGAACATGTTACACAGAAATAACGGTTTGGCACATCCCTATTTCCTACTGACAAAAGAGCGAGAGCTGGGAGCCGTACTGATTTACCGCACATCCACGCAGTGATGTCGTCAGTTCTCTGTTATGGTACGGAGCACCCAAAATTATGGTACATTGGCTCAAAACATGGTACATTTATAACAAATGTAAAAATGACCATTTGTTTATAAATTTTTCATTACTGAACATATTTTTGAAATTTTACACTATTGATATTTAAATACGTACACATGGAAATAGATCATGCTTTGAAAATGACAAAATTTTGAACACTTGGCATTGAAAGATTGGCGCAATAAACATTCACTATCAGAATTGAAAGAAAATATGCCTGTCATAGTCGGTGTATTTTCGTATGTAGTGTGTCTTGGAGTCACACGCGGTATATGGGTGTGCTGCTGTCAGCCTCTTCATCTCCTCGTCAGATGGCTTGAAATTACTGCAGCAAGCATCCGGTTTTTTTTCTTTCATCGAGACTTCGAGTATACATTACAATGAAAATAGCCAGAAATCCAATAGGTAGTCATATTATGATACATTTGCGTATCATCATGACAGTCTCATCATAGTACATGGTACACCAGATCAAATAATAGTACAAGTGCCATGAACATGGTACGTCTAACATTACTGCAGCCACGTCGCAATATCGAGGCAAACATTGTGTTAGTCAGTATTCATTTACTGGTGGTTCTGAAACAAATATGGTACCGAAAAACGAACTTTTAGGTGATAAAGCAGCGATAAGTGTAAAATTGATACTGTAGTGATTTTAAACGCATTACTTCAGAGTCAATTTTCAAAAATAACCATCAAGGTTTCATATTTCTTTATTGTGCGTATAGTGCGTATAATACGGTGGTTTGAAGTTGTCGACAGTGGCATTATTTTCGCCGATAAGTTATCCAGCAGCTATGATTCTGTGAGTCTAATGTCATGTCACAATTCAGGAGCCAGGGACGGTGGCAACCTACGAGTCAACGAGTCACTGAACATTACATTTCATCAATATGAATGGCAAGGAGGCATATTTCAACATTTAACATAAACAATCAAGCCATAAAGGCGCCTAATTGAACCATACGACGGGCTTCATTTGTTAATGTTCTTGTTAATTCAGACGACACATGTCCCTATAAGCAAATAAACGCAGTGACGTCATCTTGTTATTGTAACATTTATTGACAACTAGTGTGCGACAGTAGCAGGCCATGGCACTGCCGGCAACTGTCTGACGTGAAACAGCTGAAGGTGAATTAAATGGCGGGTAGAAAGTGTTGACGGACTTGACGAGGACGCGGGGAAAGGCTTGCGAGAGCGGTGTTTACCTTAGATGGCTTGTCCCGCACACGATGCAGGTCTCTCTCTCTCTCTCTCTCTCTTACACACACACACACACACAATGTCTAGCAGCGCGTGGCCAGCAGCAAGATGAGTAGTTGTGCAACTCTGGCCAAATACCACAACTTTGGTCAGTTTTAACAGTACCGAGGACACGCTTCTGTGTGTTAATAGTTGGTACTCGCAACTTCGTTCGAGAGGTTTTCAATTTATTGAGATAATATTTCTGAAACTAAAAACTTTTGAAAAGGGCTGAATGGAACAAAATTACGTCAAGGATATTTATTCAATGACAGTTTTAGAAACATTTTGAAAAAAAAAAAAAAAAAAAAGTTGTTTAAGTAAATTTTACCCCAGTCTATAGTGGCACCCCGTTTTAACCCCACCTCCCAGCATTTTTTTTTTTTTTTTTAACAGAAACCTGGCGTCCGCTCGCACAACTTACCAAAGTTTCCTTTTTCCATTAATTTTTTTGTACACAGTTGTGCCCTTATACTGCGTTTTGCACCCCACCCCTAAATTTTTTCTTTGTAGAAACCTTTCCCTCCAAAGATTTTGTTTCACTAAATGAATAGGCTTGGCAACCTAGTTCTACCGCTGTACCCCTCTGCGGGCGCACACACAACTAATCAGTTTCATGGCAACCGGATTAATGATATAGGAACACAAGCATATATGTATTTTTTTTCTACTGGGCTTTTAGCCTTTAATGAAAATCATCATTTAAGTTTTGGATAGGCCCTTCCGACCCTTGGTAAGCTTGGATTTAGTCAGGATCATGTATGGGGCATAATCAGCTGCTGGGCGTGGGTTGAAAACTATGTTTGTTAAGAGGGCGTGGTACATAATTCAAAGCTAAAAGCATTAATCTGTAACTGTAGGTTTCTTGAAGCCAATTTGCGAAAATTAAACAATAGCAATTCTAGACAATAGTTTTAGCCAACGTTTTAACTAAAATTGTTTGCAGTGTTACGAACTTCTAAGGCAAAATCTCTGACGCCGGAACCTCGTTCATTTAACTGCGGCGCAAGAGATCACGCGTAACGAATTAGCAATTCTGGATAGGTATTTACTCATAAAGTTGGCAAATACCATTATCTAGGATCGTCATTGAGTATTTTATCCATATTGGCTTCGAAAAACCACGCATTCATTTCCGCCATGCTTGATTTGAGACACAGTTGTGCGAAAATGCATTAGGAATGTTGGAGTGCTCGGAATTCTTGAAAGTGTTTCTTTGGAATGAGCTATCTTTTCGCAGATTGGTACACGCTGTAACATGCAAAATAGTTTGGCAAATAAGCGGGTATTTCTAGCCCACTTGATCGCAGACTTGGGAAATGTATTTTCGACCTAGTATCTTGTATTACGTTATCGTCTGGCAAGTCCAACAACACATCTTGCTACACGCAATGTCTAGCGATCCACTGTTGCTTGCATGTGAAGAGACAACATAAGCCTACAAAATGGTGTATGTAGAAAGTTTTGATATAATTACACCAAGAAAACTTTGACCTCAAATATCTTGGTTCATTCGTCGGCACAGTAGGACTCAAGGGGGAGGGAGAACATAAATAAAAACAAGAAATTACTTGGAAATGTATAAGTAGAGACACTGGAAAATCGCGAAAATATTTAACATAGTCTCCAATTAACTGTAGTATCTCAATCGTGACACGTGCAAACCGTTTTCTGGCAAATCACATACGTTCTGTGTTAGTACTATTCAGTTCTAATTGGGTCTGTTGAAGAGGGACACGGTGCTTCATATAAACGATAGCCAATATAAGTGAAAAACCTTCAGTGTTATACATAGTATGTTGGAGCCTAGCAAACAATCAATTTTTCCCGCGATTTACCAGTGTCTCTATGTATAAGTAATAATCGTGTACAAAGAACAGCATCAATACTTATGTCTACAACCGCGTCAAAGAGTCGCAAAGTGCAATGTTTTCGTTTTATAGTAAACTATATTTTTATTATTTTGAAGTTGGAGGGCACTTGCCGCTGACTACGCCTGTAGTTATGTTTAAAACAGAATTGGTTCACTCTTCATGACCCCACCTAATGCAAGGGAAAGGGAGTAAAAGAGTATTTTACAAGGTATATTTTATATATTTTACTAGGTGCACTGGCATGCTTTGCAATGTCCATTAAATGTTTTGGGCACACCGTTCTGCCACTCTAGCCCGTTTACCTCCCCCCCCCCCAATTATATACATTTTTGGCGCACGCTCACCAACTCACCACAGTTTCGTCACAATTGGATGAACGGTTGTCCTGTAGAAACCATTAGAAGACGAGCAAACAACCAAACAAGCATAATTTGTATATAGTAGATTTAAGTAGACAGCGAGGCCATTAGAGACGGTGAGGCGACACGACTTTACACAGTATTAGGAATTGAGAGAGGAAGCAGTGATGGCTTTCTAATCACCCGAATTAGCATTCACTTGGAGGGGTTTCGGGATACAATGAAGAACGAAAATCAGAATGGCTGGATCCGGGGATCGAACCCGCATAATTTCGAATGCGAACCTAACGTGTTCCCGTGGCGCCACATCGCGCGGTAACTAATCTGTAAATAATAACTGAAATAATTAAATACGTCCTCTCCTATTTATTTACTTAACTAGCCTCAGGATAGAACCACCTGAGCGAACCATAAATTAAATATTAACACGTATTCGTTCTACTGGCGAGTCAAAGAGGGTTACATTTTTTTCTGATGGTCTTGCTGCCGATTTATCGAGTTCTAACAAGTGTTTTACGTCTGCTACCATCTTGTATCTCCTCTGGTTGTACAAGACAGACGTTGTAAACGTTCGCAACGAAGTATGAAGGAAAGTGCTACATTTTAACAATTATTAATCTGAGACAAATATAAAGTGTACAGTTACGCGTGATATTTTCCTTGTACACAAAATGTTCTACATGATTTTGGGTATCACTATTACAAATCAACATTTTTAATTGTAAACTCCCATTGCAAACACAATTAAAAATCAAATAAATTTTGATGATTTCGGAATGTAAAAATATTCAAAACCAAACCATTCATAGATAAATGAACAACGGAAGTTGAACACGGTATGGTTGGCAGCGGTAACTTAGGAAAATCAAACACACGTAGCAATATTCTTGTAATAACAAATTTTAACAATCATAAAATTATTTTACAACGCGGGATTCTTGTTGGTCTACCTAACAAATCTTTCCGTGACAGTATATACGAATACTATCTAAAATGGCAAATGACGTAAAACTATTTAAAATGGCAAATGACGTAAAACGCGCACACATTACTTCATTAGGAAGATGTTCTAAATTATATACGATCTGAAGCAATTATCGAACACCTGATTGACGCTTTCATTTGAATATTTATTCTTACAAATTAAATAGCTTATGAAAGTATCTCTAAATTCAACCTTTCAACCTGAACACCTTGCTATAGTAAATGTACGTAATATTTTAAATAAACATACAACATTTCTGTAGGCGATTCGGAATAAGTATGCCCCGATTAATTTCTATTTTCTGCAAGTTTATATCATTCCGTCGAATGCAAACAAATATTGTCACATTCTTTTATTTACATAGGGTCGTGCAATGTTTACATCTACATCAAACTGCTCCGATAAATTTTAGTTACAATTATCTAATCATTAAATGCACGGGGGATGAATACAATATATAATTAAAAAAAGTAATCTTAGTTATAAATACCTGCGAGTTAACGTCTTATAATACTGGTTTCTGTCCATCGACTAATTGATACAACACGCATTATTGCCGTTACGAATTTCGTAAATGCGGGCATATTTTACTTGAATTTGTAACTCAAAACCGCAACTAAAAACACACACGACACACGTAATTCAATAACTTAAGTTTCGTTCAGTTCTACTGCCACGAACAACGACGACGCACTTAACATAAACAATAAATAACGTATTTTCTTAATGTGTAAAATAAAAAGTACGCTGTTTCAAGGTTGGCAAACGTAAAACAACATTTACAGAATACCGATGGTTTCACATCATTTGGCAATTATATTCATAGTAATTTTCAATACTTTTGAATGTGTATATACGCACAACTTGGCGAAGCGGCGAAAAAACGGCGAAAACGTAACTGTGATGCCACCTGTCGGTGGAATTTTGAACTGTTTAAAGCGCGGAGCAGGCAAGATGACCTGAAGTCGACGATAGTGTCACATTCTTCTGGCGCCAATAAACTCAAATTAAACTGTAAGTAGAATGTCAATAAGATCATAAATAAATATTTTAAAGTATATTAAATACAGAGAGGTCGATTTCATCTGATGTTCTTTCAGTAATGTTGTATTCAAACAGGGAAATACACGGAACTAAATGCTATGAATCACTACCAACTTTGCAAGCAGTAAAGTAACTCTTGCTAATGGTGACTTATATGCAGTAACGGCTAGTTAATTTATTTCAAAGGTTAAATCTTTAGTGCTCATTTTATCCCGAATGGCCTATATGTAGTGTGTGTACACTACAAAACACAAATATATTTTCGTCAAAATTCGATATGGTAATTTGATTTCCTTACATCACAACTGTTTGCATTTCAAACATTTTGACGAGGCAACGACGAGCGCCTGGGTCGCGTTACCTTTTTCGCTCCTCGGAAATGTTCGTGAGCATTCGTTCATCATCGGTGATTGAGAAATCTCTCCCCGTCACTTGCGACAATCAGTTTAGGTTTTTTTTTTTTTTAGATTAGTTGAGGTTAGTTTAAAATGTAAAAAATTACTGTGCGCTGAATAGGACAGTTTTGTGTTATAAAATGAATATACGTGTTACTGCTTTTACGCCAAATCGCCGAGAATAAACGAATGCTCCCGAGAACTTCCGAGGAGCGGGAAAGTTAACGCGACCCAGACGCTCGTTGGTAGTGTTGGAAAATTCACCGACAGATGTATTAGAAGGGGTGGACACAGAATAGGGCGGCTAGGGCCACTAATTTGAAGGGCCTCATGTACCGACAACATTACAAAGTAAACGTTATGTGTAATATAAATACAATGTTTAGTGGTTTATTACACTAGAGTGTCAAGCATTTATTGCGTAAATATTATAGATTTATTAATTTATAGTAATGGACATTTCCAATTACAATAACTTTTCGGTTAAGTTGTCTACTATGAGACTCGCGACCTCGTGACTGCTCTGACTGCTCGTGATGGCTACGAATCGTAAACTGTTTTGGTTTTGGTGGAAGAATACGAATTAAATGTTATAATAATGGGGAAGATCAGGAGGTAGCCATGTTTCACAAATAATTGTGATTCTGTTTATTCGCTAGCAGAAGGGGGCGTGCAAATGTTCTACTTTCCCAAACATTTGAACAGGTTAGGTAACGTCTTCGTGTTGCCAACCTGTAAACTAAAGTTTCCGAAGTTGCCGGTGAATGATGCCCTTTTTTAACGGCTCGTTGGTTAACATGGCCGTGTCCACTCTTGAATACTTTACTTCCTCTATGTGTATTAGTGAGTACTTGTCAGATCCACCGACATGTTGGACCGGTGGATACAAATATTGCAGAGGACTCAACAGAATAGTTACTTATAGAACGACTGTAGTGTATGTGTGTATGGCTAGGTGAATGTTTATAATACTTGGTATGCGAGTGTAGAGAGCTGCGTGAGACGCCGCGAGGCTTGAAGGCGTGCAGACGACGACCTTGGTAGCACAACGAACCTCGTCTGAACAACAACACGCCGCACCCAGTTTCCGTCCTGCCTCTGCCCGTGTCCTGCCTCTGTCTATAGCCGTGTGCTAAACCACTACCGGACCGCCATTTAGATTACTAAATCGACCACGTGGCTAATAGCAGGACCGAAACTCATGGTTCAAATATACTGAAGTAGAGTAGCACACGAAATCAGTTTACAAATAGCTCCGTAAAGTCGTCAGCTGGTGTTTATTTACGGGAATTGTTCAAAAAAATTAAATTGCTTTAATAATTATTACATTTGTTTTTATAGACATAATACACTGTGAATGTTTTTACTGCTATGTTTTTTTTTTTTTTTTTTAGCTTATACAGTTTTTGTATAATGGCATGTCATTACATGGGTTTATAGATGAAATAAAACCAAATGACTTACCGAAATATAATAATTTATGCTGAAGAACACATTTTATGTGTGTTCTCCCCCTCCCCCACCTAAGCTTTACAGCACCGTGTTTCAACTGATATTAATAACGCCTATCTACGTCAAGCATTCCATAACGGAAAATAAAACCAATAAAATACAATATAGCCACTTTGAGGGGCCCCAAAACATGTTTCTAATAAGCGTGTTACATTTTTTTTTTTAATGACAGAAGTCTAGTTTTAACCGTGTGTTCTTTTCGTAGCTAAACACATTGTAAATAATTTTAGCTGTGTCGCGTCAGGTGCATACGCCTCTTGAGTTTTGCAGTGACTTCAAAAATATTATTTTTAACGCAATTAATACATATATCAAAATTTCATTCTTGCAGTTTTAAGACTTATATACCATCGTTTGTATCTGAATTTTTCTGTTGCAATACATCAAACGAATTTTTAGATTTTCCCCCTGAAATATCACACATTGTGTGCTCAAAATAAGTCCAAATGAAGCAAAATAATTTTTTGCTATCAAACGGTACATTATTTTTAAAAAACTCTGTGGAAAAATTATGTACCGTATGACTGTAAACAGTCTCAAATATTTGAAAGCATTTCGTTGAAAAATATTTGAGTTATTTATTTGAAATAAACGAAATACTATGGCTTTAAGCAGTGACCATTATAATGGACGACTTGAAAAGAGGCGGAGCTTCAGTCTGGCGTGGGAAACAATTCCTATCTCCATGGATACCGCAGCCAAACATAACCTTCATTTAGCTGTTTGGATTCACATGTCCCGGATGAGATGTACGTCAAAAAAACTGATTATTTGTTTGGAATTTGCCGTTTTTTTTTCTTCGGGTAAACATTAATCTTATGTATTTGCGTATCTTAACCATGGAATTGAAACTAATATTTTTTACCCTTGCGTGCAAATCTATGAATGCGCAACATTTTTGCTTTCTGCAATTACTAACTAACAAATCAGCACGTTTGTAAACAATCTTTGTTTCCCACAGTACTTTTCCCCTGCGGTGACGTCAGGGGGCGTGTACTTCAAGTCGTCCATTGTATTGGTGGAAAGTCTGTAGCAAAGTTCCATGCACATCGTAATCTGAGTTTCACACATACATCCGGTTTGTACATTTTGAAGTACAGCAGGGATGAAAGGCCGTTTTTAGCTATGAAGGGAGGATGGGGGCTTCGAGACAGTATTTTTAATTTGACAATCCGACCTTGTCCGAAGCGAGATGCATTGTCACAATGGACACACGTGGAATAGTTTTGTAAAATAAAGAATTTACAAACACACTGCAACTTATTTGAAGCATGTGGTATGTGGCGACCTTAAGGCGGTTTTAAACAGCTGCAGGGATCTCCAAAGTTTGTCGCCTCGCACAGGTACCGTAGTGTTGTACGTTAGACCAATTTTCGAGGATCCGACGGAAACATGGAAACATGTTGTGGTTTGGTAGGTCCGTAGTTCACGCAGGAAGAGGTTTGCGGTGTTGAAGAAATGGGGAGCCACTTTTTAGACTCGAATATACTGTTACCGTGCACCAAGCGAGTACATTATAAACTTATTCTTTCTATAAACTACAAACGGAGGCTATATGTTACTTTTCTAATTTCTATTCTTTCGACACATCGATTACTTTATTTTTCGAGAGTTATCAAACTTGCTCAAATATAGGACATTTATTTCACTATTGAAATTTGTATGTATATAACAGAGTGTTTGGCAATTATAGGTACAGACTAAACGGGTGTGTAGGGGACGGTGAAACAAGCAAATAACGCTAAAGAATGTAGGCCCGGGTGACGATGTATGAACACGGGCAAACAAGGCAATGTTGCAACACTGTACCAGGCACCAGTTCCCAGTCACCAGCAACTGCAGTGTGGCAGAGTAGAGTTTGACGAGGTCACCATGGCTCCATACACGTTATCTAATAAAGAAATGGCTGACATCCACTTCATGTATGGGCGAGCTAATGGCAATGCACGAATGTATCAACAGATGTAGCCACAGAGAAGACAGCCTGACAGCAGAGTGTTGACAAGGGCACATCAGCGCCTGCGCGAGACAGGATCGTTTAAACCCAACATGCAACATGCAGGTAGACCAAGAACAGTTTCGACACGGGAAATGTAGGAGCATGTGTTACAGCAGGTGGAAGCAATGCCGGGCACAGGTACCTAGGCGAGTTGCTACGGCAGAAGATGTTTCACCGCATTGGCAGCACCAGACTTTCCAGCCCGGGTTGCCTACTTCCGATGACTCCAGGCAGAATGTGGGGAGATCCACAGTTCCTCGTGCACGTTTTATTTACAGACGAAGCATGTTTCACCCAAGATGCTATCATAAACATCCACAACACACGTGTGGGCTTATGAGCAGCCACATGCTTTCACTGAGATGCCACATCAACGGAGATACGGTACTACATTAATTTGTCACTTTGATCTTAAAGTTTTGCATTATAGGACGGAATAATAGCAACACAGTATATCAAACTAACATGAAAAATTGAAATCACATAGGAAAGACAAACAATAAATAATTCCCGTAATCTAATTTAAGGCAATGATCCTTCGTTCCTACTACTTTTATAATAGCAATTTTTAAAACCCAAAATCAGATAAAATATAAAAATAAAACTCTCATACAGTTGGTTTATAAGGTTTTACTACGTCGTCTAATTTGTTTCCCTAACAAAAAAAAAATCTAGTTTTTGACTGACGAAAATTCGTAATTACCTTCAACTTTATGTTTAAATACTGAAAAACGACATAATATATAGTAAAACAAATTTAAACAATACTGGTAAACGTATTGTTACATATATATTATCGTTTAGGCTTAAGATATAATTATCAAATAAGTAGTGTTAATGAGTGATACGCCTACGTTGACATCACTGCAGAGCATTAATATACTCTCTTTTGTTTGATAACAGAGCGTGGTGGAGCAGTGGTACAACACTCGCCTCGCATCCAGGAGGTCCCGGGTTCGATACCCGGCACCAAACATCATGATTTCGGTTTTCCAGGGTTTTCCAAAATCACTCCAACAAACGCTGAAAACATCGATTGATTTCTACGCTTTTTTCGAAGCCAATATAGATAAAATACTCAATGACAATCCTACATAGTGGTATTTGCCAACTTTATGAGTAAATATTGATCCAGAATTACTAATTCGATACGCGTGATCTCTTGCGCCGCAGTTAAATGTACGAGGTTCCAGCGTCAGGGATTGTGCCTCAGAAGTCCGTAACACTGGAAAAAATATTGTTTAAAACGTTGGCTAAAGCTATCGTCTAGGATTGATATTGTTTAACTTTCGGAAGTTGGCCTCAAGAAACCTACAGTTATATATTAACACTTTTAGTGTTGAATTATGTACCACGTCATCTTAACAAAGACCATGGCCTACTCCTTCCCCCTTTCCTCCCCGTGTATCTCTACCAAGGCGTGACCAAGGCCTTGTGCTGTTCGAGGGCACGTACAAACGTCCAAATAAATAACACCCCTCTCTCAGACTTTAAATTTATTCTTAGAAGACAATAAAAGTGACAAAAAATACATATTTTTCAGTTCCCATACGACATTGGTTTTGAATGATCAATTTCATCATCATCAACTACTTCAACCACATTTTTGTCTTCAGACAGATGATACTAAAATGGAAGTAATCTTTAGTTTTGTCAGCAGTAGCTATAACGATTAAAATATATATAACATAATAATTATTTCTTACTGAAGTGCGCGTTACTATGCATGTGGAGTATCTGAATTGTTTCCTATTTTAAAGTATTAGAAAATGTCATTCACTGCATATTTTGAAGCGTGGTGCTACACAAATTGTAATATCAACTTGAGTAATAATGAATATAATATTTTCAAGCTCAAAATTCTGAAGTAGTGCACCTCGCCAATATTCGTAACGTGGCTGCGATCTGACAACATCGCGCGCCATAAGCTCTGTACAGCAATGTAAGGTTTGACGCTCTATACCTGGCCGATTTACTGGACATGCGTACCTTCATTTCCTGC
Source organism: Medauroidea extradentata (assembly GCA_003012365.1). Lineage (NCBI taxonomy): Eukaryota > Metazoa > Arthropoda > Insecta > Phasmatodea > Phasmatidae > Medauroidea > Medauroidea extradentata. Next base: position 24,603 of record PNEQ01102070.1, on the reverse strand, counting down.
AGCACGAGCTACTCGACAGTTTGAATGCTGTGCCTCTTGGTGACAGGATGTGTATGTGGTACATGTATGATGGTGTTCCGGCACATTTCCATGTGTCTGTTCGAGAACACGTCGCACGTATGTTCAATAACAGGTGTATCGGTCCTTGCTTGCCAATGCCATGGCCTCCCAGGTCCCCTGACTTGAACCCGTTACATTTTTTTTTGTGTGGGGAAATTTAAAAGCCAGCCATGTTGATAGCGTCCACGAACTACAGGAACGCATTGTGGATGGTTGCCACTGAATTCACGGCATCCAGTACCACCAACTTACTTATAACAAAATTACATTCTTTTTTCAACTGCAGCCACTTATTACGGATTACGACAAAACACGTTAAGTATTTCGTACGTGGCATTTTAAAATCGATATTTCTAGAATATTTCAACTTTCACCTATATCTACGGTGGAACACATTTCAAATGTCCAACTTTCAAGCGTGATTAAAACTTATATGACGTGAGCACGGAAATAAGCTGGATTGACAACGAAACAAACACAATTACATGTGTCCAATTATCCAAATGAAAACCTCGCAGTTGTATTATTTTACATTTCGAATGTCTTAACTTCATATATTTGCTGTTATTACATAGTCAATTCTATGTAAAAGTCTTAAATTTAGATCAAATGAAAATTTAGCGGGTTCAAAGTCATTTCTGCTAGAATTCACTGTCCTATGTATTATTAAGTTACTTGATTTCTACATTGGCTGATGCCTCAATCAAACTTTGAACTGGCGTGACTATGATTGGACTCTAGTTTTGTTATTGATCTGTTATTTGATGTACAGTCTTCATGGGCACTGTTCTCCCCAGGAAAAATCTAGAGATGGGTGGTTCACAATACCAGCTTGGTGCATTATGTAATAAGCTTGATGGTGTTGATGGGAATGTCTGTCTCTTAGCCGGGTGGTAAAAAAAACTAGCCGGGTGGGGCGACCAGCAAAATGGGCCTGGGGAGAACACTGATGGGTGTATCTAAATATTCGTCATCCAATCGCTAAGCAACACGTATGAGCAAGTTTTTCGATTCTATCTTGTCCTGAAAAGAATTCGTGAAATTCTCTAGTCTACCGATATTAAGGGCTTGTCCTTGAGTTTTTCCAGACTGGTGACAATAACTCAAATATTTTTAAACCAAAATCTTTTAAAAAAATTTAATCAATGTGCCGTCACACGATGCACAATACTGTGTATGTGTTTTTAAAAATAATGTACCATTCGTTAGCAAAAAAAAAAAAAAAAAAAGCTTTATTTTTGCTTGTTTCTACGACAAAAAACGTGGTAATTTGGGTGATGAAATCTAAAAACCATTCAGTACATTTCCACAACAAAAAATCAGCTAGAAAATTATAACTTATAAGTGTCAAAACTGTGGAGCAAAATTTTGATATGAGTATTAGGTAACAATAAAATTTTTTTTTTCGAAATCTCTGCAAAACTCTGTAACAAGACCATAAGTTGATATAATCCGGCTCTGTCAATAGTTCAAGCGTATTGTTTACATATACACCGTGATGGCGTAGAGGCCGGAAAATTTCGCAGATACAATGACCTGCATGTTAGAATGCGCTATCCTGTGCATACTCAAGTCGCGACCGTTTGTCCACTAGCTGCTACACAGTGGAACAGAATAGACAGGGCTGGAATGTGCATAGGACAACGGATTCTAGCATGCGAGTCATCGAATCCGCGAAATTTTCCGGCCGCTAGTGATGGGACCTGCCCGTGTAGATGTCCCTCTGGACCTCAAGAGAAACTGCAGGCCACTTACACCCCTGCATACGGCCGAGGTAATACTTACCTGCGCAGGGCCAGGTTTAATATCACAACCTGTAGCACAGTGCAGGATCTGAACTAGTCAAACTGGTCTTCTCTTACACCTCTAGTCGCCGTCGGCATTAATTACACCCACACGTTTGTACGGCTGCGCATGTGCGCAGGTCAAAACTGTGCAGATTGCCAGCCACTTCTCACACGTCATATGACCTTGTGTTGCACACATTGGTGTGCGCGGCAATTAACCTTTGTGGAATACAAGTGTCATTAACTGATACGTCAATCACCGCTTTAAATCAGGAAGGTCCGGGCGCACTTCAACGCGAAAATTTTGCTTTTGTGTTGCAAAATGGAAGTTTACATATCTTAACTTGGAATATACAGCTGGTAGAAACATAACTTTTATTTGATAATTTATAATTTTTTTAAGGGGGGCAATCTCCTTTAAATAATTTTGGAGTGGGGATGTGTCCCCCCATTCGCCCCTCCATCCCGCCAGACACGACCATGGTTATACACACATAAGAAAGAGCAATGTTGGATCCAGGCAATTTTGTAATGAAGGTAAAATTGTCTTCAAACATCCCCCCCGCCCACTTTTTTTTTTTTTTTTTTTTTTTTTTTTTACCGTTCTGGCTTTTCAATTTTTCAATTTAAGACAAGTAAAATATTCGGTACACACATAGTTAAATCAAACGTAAATGCGTTTTCCTGTAGTAAATTAAAAGTTGACTATCTATGCAAATACATACACACCCTACTTTCTAATTACCGGTACATGAAAATTTAAACTCGTCGATTCAGTTAAGTTTACAGGCACTGCCATACAGGTGGCATTGTCAAGTGCACACTACAACCCAACAGACAGACTAGTTGTACATTTCAAACTAACTTGTGGCCTTTTTTGCTCAGACAAATTATTATTTTTATACTTTCATTATTATCTCAAAAAGCTTCAAGGCGTATATTTAATTTCCTGCCCAATAAATAACATTAACCTGCCACCCCTTTGATATGCTATTCAGGGCAAATCCCCCCCTCCTGATGCTGCAGTGAGACAGTGATATTTGATCGGTCCCCCTGTATTACCAGTTCCTAAACAAAATATCGGAATACAACTATAGCAATTTGCTGATTCCGAAATATTTGTAACTAAGTTTATTTTATGACGTACTAATACCTGATCGCTAACAATTTGGTAGGTTTAGGTCTAAATATTCCTTTAGCAATACAAATACAAAATAGGCACAGTCGTATAGTTGCTGGCACAACCAAAACTATATACACACGCATACATACGCACACGCCAAAACTGGATTCAATTTTATTGTATTTTAAGTTTTTGAGCCATAACAGATATTCAAATTGTATTATAATTATCTCTTCCACAAAGCATGGGATATACTCTTGGTAAACTGCTTGACAAGAATTATAAAGGAATCATTCATTAATTTGCTACGCAGTATCATTGCAAGAGAATTCTTGAAAGTTAACCTAAAATTCTATTGCAATGGTTCTGCATGATAAATTAATGAAATATTCAATTATTATTTATATAAGCAGTTTACCAAGAATATATCATATGTTTTGTCGAAGAGAAAATGTTGATAATACAATTTGAATAAACGTTATGGCTCTAAAAACTGAAAATACAATTAAATCGTCTAACACTTTTCCTTAAGAAAAGCAAGGTATAGGCCTATTACAAGTGAAGACGTGAGTTTACTGCATGTTGTTACAGTAGTAATGTTTGTCTACTGAACATAATGTTGGTAAGTTAACCGCTGTGGCGGTTGTTATACAGCCTCGCATATAGCCGTCACCGATGCCGAAATTTGAAGTAACGGCCGACCACGGAACAAGTCAATACAGATCTGTCTCCGTGAACTTTAATTAAGGAGGACCCATCGTGGCGGTTATGTGAATATAATTATTGCCTCGGGGAAAACGAAAAAATAGCTGCTTATTGACTTTGAATCACAAACACTTATTGCACTTTTACGCCCACTGGCATATTAGCCAGACAATTCAGCCTTCTCACGTCAACTAGTTAAATAAAATGTATGATTATAGTTTCCAAGTTTCTAGTCACCAGGAAGCATACTCTTTACAACCAGTGCAATCATCGTAGTCAAATATGCACCACATGATACTCCCGGAACTGTTAACAAAGCAAATTATTTTATTGAAGGCATACGTTTAGTTATAAAATGAAAACAGAAATAACACGAACACCAAAAATATATTTCAAATTTGTTGGGGTAAAAGTATTAAATGCGGAACTAATTTTGTTTCGGTTCTTTTAGCAGTGTTAACTTTTTTCACGGGGAGTGATAAAACTAACAATATAAAGTTCATCACAAAAGTAGTCCATAATTAGAGATTATGGTTTATCGAGGTAAATCTTGACTGCCGGGTTTCAATGAACGTTCAGTTTATGAAAATATTACTGGATTTTGCTTGTACTTGGAGCTGTTGTCCTATTTGACTGAGCTAATAAGAATGATGCCATTGTAATATTTGATGCCTATTATTGATCTACAGACAGCTTCGTTGTGTTAAGCGTATATTACACAATCATACATGTCAAAAGAAACTACAGTGATTTCAAGGGTATGTTGGCACAACCATCATCTCTATCCATCATAAAATATGTTTTGTACCCCACATTCCTCTCAATGCTTGCAGACAGCGGGTGCGATGTTTGCCACCCCTGACTTGCGAGGGCCGCTACAGGGGGTGGAGACCCCTATAACCTCTTACCTGTCTTGTGTGTTCACCATACTGGTACCTGCTACCACCCCCTTCTCTCACCCTGGCGACACTGCCACCCACTAACCCAGCCAGGAGACAGCAGTGTGTAATAACGGACCGCCTCTCTACGCAATGGCTCCATCACCTTCATGGCTTCTCTCTCGCCACGATGTACTCCACGAGTATGCTGGTCCTCTCTCGACCTACGTCAACTCTGCATTAGTAAGGACCTGCAAGATCCCTGTTGTTATTTTACAACATACTAGGGCCACCGTCACACTAGCGATCTTAAGGTTGGTTCACAATTAGAAAACATAAGCACAGAACATACACTGCGAAAAATTTTCTCCGTTAATTTACGGAATTTCCGGTAACAATTTCTCCAGATACCTCCGTGAAACGTATTTCCTAATCCAACAGTTTCAACACACGGAACTGAGGTATATTTACATGGCTATAATGCTACAATTGCATTTCTACAGATTTCCACATTTACCGGTGATGTTATTAAAATATATCCGTGATATTTACATTTTTCTAACCCATAAATTTACGATTTCTTTCCGGGCAAGTGTCCGCAGACTTACGGACATATTACGCATGATTCCGTAGTGTATATTTAATATAGACATTTCCGTATTTTACTTTTACGGACACTATTTCCGTTTATTAACTATACATTTCCGTTAAAATTTATAAAGGTGTACATGAGAGTATTTCAAGTGGTACCGAATGCCAGTGGAATTTTTGGTATGTTACTAAGGAGTACTACACAACAGTTGCTAAAAACTCTTACAAACATTAGGTGGCACTGTTTAAAAAAAACCGTTGTTTTACGAAGAAGTGCTGGTAAAATATTCTCTGGAAGTGGCCGTTAATTTACGGAAGGTAATTAGATCCATTTATGGCAACTCACATATTTATGATACTTTATTATGATGCAGGCACAATAATGCGTACGGTTATTTGTTAAGTTTACTATCGCAGTTTTACATATGTTTAATTATTGAAACGTTACTATGTATAACTATGTTACAAAATAATGTTTCCGTTATTTAAACAAACATTTCCGTAAAATTATCCGGTAATTCACGGAAATGTTTAATAGTGTATAACATAACATTAGAAACTGTGCACGACCAGACTCCTCGTGCAAAATTAGTTCACAGTTGGATTTTACTGTTATGGCATTTTTTGACAAATCTGAAATATTCCCTGCTGTATAAAAACAACCGAAGGTCATTGAAACATATTTTAAATGGTAACGTACTTGGAGATGAAAGGAAAAACAGAAACAAAGTTCACATAAACTGCACGGCGTAAAACATTATTTACAATGTAGAAACATAGTTTTAACATAAACATTTATAATTCTAGCTTTGTTTTGTTCTTGTGTATTTATGGAGGATAAACCAACATGGCGGACATTCACAGACTTATTTGCTGTGATTGTTTAATGCCCGATGTGTACGCACAAGCAATAAAATATTACAATTTCCTATGTCAGTAATTCTATGCACACGTACACTTTTTGGTGTTGAGAATTGGCAGGTAAGAATACACAGAGGTTAGTTCTCGTGCGAACGACCTATGTTCTATGCATACTGTTATTTTATCAATTGTGAACCCACCTATAAACTTGTTCAGTTAAAAACATTCGGCAACCGTGTTTGATTGTGTTTAAAGCTAAACATGTTGGCGTGGTTACATGACTAAACAGAATTATCTCAATAAAAACTTTCTTACCTCAACCAGTTTGGAACCTGAAATGTACCATATTTAATTATTATCACATAGTAAATTCTACATTCGTGACTTTTGAATTGCCATGCTGCAGTGTGTGTAAAGTTGATACTATAATTGTACACCTGAAAATTAAATTAATTTAACGAGTGCAAAATGTTGGACCAAAAAGCAGACATATTTATTGCACAGATGGTTACTACAAGCAGCCGGTAGGAGAGAAGCATCGAAAATATGTCGTTCGAAACTACATATGAAACCAGTTTACTTTGAACGAGAAGAGACTGAGATCTGAATTTGTTCGTAGCTTGTGTAACCGCTCCATAAAACTGAACACGTTTAAGGCCATGATCTTTCATTTATTTCAAACAATTGCAAACAGCTCCAATAACTTTTAACCAAGTGCTTTGAAAAAATTTGAGACTGTACAATCATACGATACACAATTTTGCGAGAGAGGTTTTTTTTTATAATGTACCGTTTGTTAGCAAAAAAAAATATTTTGCTTCATTTCGGCTTATTTTGACAACAAAATAGGTGCTATTTCATGGGCAAAAATCTAAAAATCTGTTTGGTGTATTGCAACAGGAAAATTCAATTATACAAATTATGATAGGTAAGTGTTAAAACTGTAAGAATGAATTTTATATATGTGTATTAATTTGCGTTAAAAAAATATATTTTCGTAACCACTGCTAAACTAAATAGCGAGGCCTTAACTGAAGCAGTTTTGTATCCAGTATGATCGCGGCTAAAGTTTCAATACCCTGCCCCTACCAGAATGCAATGTGTGGTTGTATTTGTCACAAACCTAGTGACGTAATATACGTGTGTGACAACCTTACAGGAGATTGGTCAGTATACTTGGAACTTATCATTATTGGTGAGAAGTATTCTACGAGGCCGACCGCGACGTTTTTGACCAACGGGGGACAGTCGAACGAAAGACCTTGCTGTTTGAAGTCTATCCTGCTTGCCGAAAACAACGCGAATTTTGCACGTTGCTATACATAAGGTGTCTGGGATGGTCTAGCTCAGGCTGTGTTCCAAATAGGTACACATGCATGCTCGCGTACTCGCTCTCGGAAGTGACGTCAGGAAGCGTTGTTCCAAATGACCGAGAGCGAGTATGTGTAACGAGCATGTGTGAATGCATGCTCGACGCATACTCTCGGGGCCACGTGGTGACGTTCCAAATGAAGAGCATGCATTAAACAAGGAAGGAATTGTGAGAACTAGTACAAGTATGACCGCCAATTATTTGGAACACAGTCCTTGTCACGTCAATAGGTCTTTACCATCGCAAAGTTGTTATATTTGATCGCCTGCAAGCATATCAGAGGTTTAACCCATTCGGTCCAGAATTACGTGTTTCAAGTAGACTATTGCAAGCGTGAAATATTTTGGTGTATACTGCACATCTAGCAAGGTAACTTCTCAAAACCAGTAAGTAATGTCTAAAGGTCTCAGTGGTGTTAGCATACAACCAATCATAAATAAAAGGCGTATAGAATTTTATACAAGTCTGTTCAATAATAATGGAGAAGCCATTGCACATAACGGACACTAACAACTGTCACGTACAGTGCGGGCCATACAATTCTCTCACGTGCAACTCGTCCAATGATCCTGGATACGGTGACTGAAATAGTTAAGAGTCAGTGTCACTCATTATGATGAATTTTTCTTAATTCCTTCCTGATTAACAATTTTGCAAGATTTAACTGAAAATATTTACATACGGACAGACGTGTAATTACTTTCCTTTCATTACGTACATTGGAATCGAAAAAATTGAAGCGTAACAACAAAACCATTAAGCAAATTTATATTTTAAAATAAAAATTCTGTCTCACCAAAAAATAAACACTAAATAACTCCCATTACTCTTTACATCCAATAATACGCACGTAATAGTAAAACGTAATGTTTCTATAAAGAAACATTGCCGGTTATTCATCACATCCTTCATTTATTAAACGAAAATTAATATTATTGGCAAAAGAGGTAACGCAGCTTCTCAAGACAAGAATTAAAATTAAACCTAAATATTTAATACGTTATTTTAAGTAGTTGACTAAATGCCACGATATAAGCATATCTGTATGCGTTGTGTTATTTGTATCTCACATACATATACATGCAAAATTCGCGTTATTTTTCGGCAGGAGACTAGACTCCAGTTGGCTATAGGCTTGTTCGACGTCTCCCATTGGTAGGGACCGGAAGTTTTCGCGAAAAGATTTTTGCAGCACTTTGTTTCAGTGCCTTACGTGAACACCTGCATCTCTGCTTTGTGGTCAGTGATTGGATGCCGTAACATACAACGTCTGGAGGTTAAACCCGCAAACCACAGACGTGACGTGTCGCAGTTATCCATGTACTGATTGGTACAGTCAAATGAATAATAACTCTGTACAAAAACACTCTGCCAATAATCATGAAGTTGAGCTGCAGGTGTACACGTAAGACACTGAAACAAAGTGGGGCAAAAATCTTTTCGCGAAAACTTCCGGTCCCTACCCATTGGCCAAGAATGCCGTGGCCTGCAGAGAAGAATGTTTGCACGGTAGTGGCCAATCTTCTGTAAAGAGGTCACACACGCACTTAACACGTAAAGGTTCGTGGCCAACCGAATCACAGATTGTGCTCTGGTGTGTACAGCGTAGTAAAGTTTAGTCAGGTATCAAAAATTTAACGAGAGTTTTGTCAGTCCCTACTCATACTTAGGGCCCGGTAGTTTTCGCGAAAAGATTTTTGCAGCACTTTGTTTCAGTGCCTTACGTGCGCACCTGCATCTCTGGTGTGTGGTCAGTGATTGGATATCATAACACCCAGCGCGTAGAGGTTAAACCCGCAAATCACAGACGTGATGTGTAGAGACATGCAAAATTCGCGTTATCATTTGGTAGCAGACTAAACTTCACTTTCCTATACATAACACAGCATAATCTGCGATTCAATTAGCCACGAACTTTTATGTTTTGTCGTGTACGTGTGTTGCGTCTTTACAGAGATTGGCCTCTCTACCGTGTAAGCATTCTCCGCGGCAAGTCACGACAATATCGGCCAGCGGGAGACGTTGAACAAGCCTATAGTCACTTGGAGTCTAGTCAGCTGTCAGAAAATAACGCGAATTTTGCATGTCTCTAGACTGATGTGTGGCAGTTATCAGTGCATTGATTGGCACAGTCTAATGAATAATAACTGCACAGAAACACTCTGCCAATAATCATGAAGTTGAACTGCAGGTGTACACGTAAGACAATGAAACAAAGTGGTGCAAAAATCTTTTCGCGAAAACTACCGGGCCCTACTCATACTTTATTTATTTTGTTTCCACAAGCAAAATAACTGTAAAACGCCCACATTCTACACTGAGGGCCGTATCTATTAACGGCGTTCAAATGACAACCAACTACTCACCAATGCTTTCTCTATGGAGATAGCAGTTGGTTGTCATTCGAAAGCCGTTTATAGATATGGCCCCTTGAGAAAACAATAAACATCCATACGTGTTCCCTCCTTCGGGCAGGGTCACATTGAGAGAAGGTCGGAGTGAAGGTTGGCCCGACTGCTCGACTAAAGAATGAAGCGAGGGCGAGAGGAGTGTGGAGCTGCGACGGAATGAGAGAGGTGTATGAAACGGGAGTTCCCCGAGAAAACCCGCAAGCCATCGGCGACGTCCGCCACGTTTCCCACATGCGGAAAGTGCGGGACTGAACTCTTCTGTGATCGAACCCGGATCGCCTAGGTGAGAGGCGAAATGTCTGACACCTCAACCACCGTGGTCCCCTTTGCGGCACAGAGAAAGTAGCTTTACATTATCAATGAAGGACCTGAAATGGGTATAAGCATTATAAAGCTATTTGAATGCTTTATTGGAAAAGACGTCATACACGTAGGCCTACAATGAACAGTTTTTTAACAAACTTCCACACGCCTATGTTCTACACACCGGGCCAGGCAGGCGGCCATCTTAAGAGTTAATGGACCTGGCGCGTGAGATGTGATGTTGCGAGGTACGGAAAGTATTTTTACCTTGTGTAACTATTAATATTTCCAGTATGTTTATCTACGAAAAGAAGACACACTTCAAACAAATGCCGTCCACTTATTAAAAACTGATTCCCAAGCTCCTCGAAAGTGCAAAAAATGGCTTTTTCACGTCGTTGTAACTGAGAAAATAAATATCGATCGTAATCGTAAAACTAAGCCATAGAAAGCTGCATTGGCATTACCACAAACTTTCCACAAATACAACAACAGAGTCTTCGCTTAGTTGAAGTCCCATCGAAAAACAGTATCTACACTGTAAAAAAACTTCCTCAAATGTTTAGGAAGTTATTATCCCTGACGCAGTATGGGACAGTTACCATACTTCCGTCTTGTAAATATGCAAACGTTTACAAATGTTACAATACAAGTCTGGTGACTGTAATATGAATTTGACTGTTTTATAATTAGGTTTATGGGTGCTACCGTGCATGTCTGGGAAACTATTCTACCATACCTACTTTCTTAGCCCTCCTATACGCACGTCTGGTAAATTAACAAACAATTTTTTAGAGTGTACGATAACACTACGCGCCAGTTTAGTCCTTGGCGCCTAGAGGCGATGAGGTGTTTGACGGACGTGTTATGTTCGACTTATCACCTTCCCAGTTTCCCTGCCTCAGACGTCAAGAGAAAGCTACCATCCACTATGTCTTAAGAGAAGTCCTCTACTGGTGCATGGACGGCGTTGCAGCGTGTCACCCGTATTCTTTTTTTTTTTACGTAAAACCACTTAACTTATTCATATTACGTTAATCTACGAAAAGAACACACAGTTGAAACTATACTTCTATGTTTTCAAAAATTCAGCATACTTGTTAGAAACACTGTTTTCGGGCCCTCTTAAAATTGCTGTTTTTTTTTTTTTTGACTGCTGTTAACTCCGAAAATATTACCTGAATTCGTAAAGTGCAAAGCGAGAGGCATGCGTCGGTCTTTACTTCATACTATTCAAAAATAAAATGTGGTCACCGCTCAAAGTCCCGTAGGAAGAAGATTAGAAGGAAAACCTTTCACGCCAATTTGGCGCGCTGCGAATAGAGGCGATATGCTTCTCGTCAAGCGTGGGACACTGGCTCTTATCGCTACGCTGTTACCACGCGTCAAAGGTGGAAATTCTACACCGGCGAAGACTCCTCTTAACTGCTTGATGGCTTGTAGCCCTGTCACTACAGTACTGCTGTCAGTGTTGCCAACTTAGCGGGGAAAATTATTGTTTGGCGGAGAAATTTTCTATTTAGCGGACAGCGGAATTTTTGGCGGATTTTTAGACACTTTACAGCGGAAATTAGCGGTTTTAAGTGTTCTGGTATCTTATATGAATTATAGCGAAGAGGGGTGGGAACAGATTAACCCTGATAGCATGTAAGCATCCAAGCAGTTGCTATTAAAAAAAGTTAAGAATGGAACAAATATGGCGGCACGTTATTTCAAAGTTCAATGTTATATTTAGGCTATTGTCACGACAGATGCACAGAAAGCGTTGTGTGTATTTATTAACCGAAGTGCCATCCATAATTAATTGTTTTGCAAAAAAAATGAAAACATTCTTAAAAATACCAAGTTATTTTACCTTTTATGTTGTATTACACATACACATTTCACGTGAAAGTTTTACTGTTCAAATACTATCTTAAATCAATTTTAATATCTTATTATACGAATTCACGGACAGTGTGTACTGTTTCCGTCGCAACAAACTACTATAGACAAGCCCATAATAAATTTACACTACGCTGAAAAAGAAACCTTCTATTTTTTTTTTTTTTAAATTCGATTGGCATAGGCGGATTAATTTCGACACTTCGCGTTCAGATACCTGCAATTATTCTGCTATCAAGTGTTCAAAAAAATATCAGATTGAAATAAGGATTTTTACAACAAAAACTAAATATGTAAAATAATTTATGTCTTCACGATAGCCATTATTATATATTATTATTCCTTTTAGCGGAATTTCAGCGGATTTTGTAACAAAATTTAGCGGGCTGGAATTCTTTGACTTGGCAACACTGACTACAGTACTCCACAACATTTAGTGTAAGAGGAGTACCTTCACAACTCACCGGATGCTGACATCATTGCAACAACAAGACACACACTTGGTCGGTCACTTCCTGTGGGCGGTGGACAGATAGAGCACCTTTCACCTGCGAAGATGTGTTTAACTGTCGCAACTGTTATTGGCATCAAGGCACCCGTGTGTAGAGCTGTTTATACAACTGTGCCACACATCCCAACACGTGTTGCCCTGCCACTGTCGCACTCTAGTTGTCCACACATTTTACAATAACGCGATAACGTCATTGCCATTATTTTATTTTTGTTCCTCGTGTCGTTGCATACAGCGCCTACATTAACTAATTAAACGCGGTTGCTGATTTATACCGGCGCTTTTATTGTTTATTTATGTTAATTGTGTTGTCAATTCAGTGAGTCATTTTACTATATTAAAAGTGTGCTTTACGACATTAATACAATAATGCAATCTGAAGAAATAATCGACAAACCTATTTAATGCTTCTCAAAATGCTGAGTAGGAGACGACTTAACAGGATATGGACGTGGAGTAAAAGAAGTACGATTGCCAAAAACAATATATGTATACAAATGCTATGATATATATATATATAATCCCATCCTGTTCGCTAGTCCGTTTCAAGGTACGGGTATTGTTGTTTTGATTATTTTTCTTAGTCAGCATACGATTGTCGTAACTGTCATATCGTAATTCATCGCACGTAGTCGTCTAGTTGCTCTCTTCTGATTGGCTAGCCGCTGTCGCCAGACTGTCGATGCCACAGCACTGTACAATTATAATAACAACTTAAACTGAGAAAGATGACGTCAGGTCAACTGGAACATAAGAGTTTGCTGTGATATCCTGGCGAGCTGTTACTGAGTATTAAAAAAAAAAAAAAAAAAAAAATCGGCGAAGGTTTTGATCTGGCAGTTTTTTTAAGTTCTCTTTGAACGATTCCTTCAATGTGTTACAAACCGAACTGGTTTTGTGCACATGCGTCGTTGCCAGCTAAAGTTGCCGAGTTACAGGAAAACCCACAATAAATCAGAACTTAAAAAAAAAAAAGTTATTAGCTGCTGCCAACAAACATGCTACATACCGTAAGCGTGGGTGACTTACGATACGTAGCGTGACTTTGGGACATTAAAGAAATTATTTTTCTCATGCATGGCAGTCCTGTATAAAGAAATTTACTAGTGATAAATTCCGAACAACAAATATCCCCAATACATCTAGTTACTATTTGCTCACAGTTGACAATTATAAAAAAAACAGCATTATAAAGTGTCTCAAAGTCACTCTATGTGTACAACGTCACCCCTGCTTACGGTATATATAATTCCGGGAAGAAATACAGTCGTATCCAAAAATACGACAAAAAATAAAACACAAAAGCAACTAATTAATTCTAGAACATGATATAGTCGTATCAAGAAAGAGGACATAAGAAACAAAAGACGAACAATAAAATTAGACCTCAAAATAGGATGTTCAAAAAGCGGCGACAAAAATGTACGAGGTCGACGAAGACAACACAAAATACAAGAGAAATATGAACACAACAAATAAATTAAATACGAAAAGTAGGAGGCTTCTTAGACGACAACAGATGCGACTTTTCAGGAACGTAGATATGTTCCCATCTTCAGGCGCATGTACACAGTGACGAACTCCAGCAACGTCTGCTAGTATTTGCAGGAAGTCTCACGTACAACACGTTTTGTTTGAAAGGCGAATTTTTAAAATTGATTCACTGAGAAGCAATTAATGTTAACATTGTATCCTCTTTAAAACTTCATTGTTACAAGGTTGGTACGCAGAGAACGTGAAGGAGCACGCGACGCAAATTAAGATGTCCGTGTTTTTTAAGTAAACGAAAATTTCTCTAGCGACGAGATCAAGAACGGCCTAAATCGAATATTCTGATATATTAGAATGCTTGTTGCAATGAACTTAATAATACAATAAGAATGTACGTATTTACGAGCACACGCCAATGCCCGCTATGAACACGGTATGTATCTAACAGTAATAAATCTGGAAAAGAAAATGATTCGTCTAGATTAAAGGCTCTAAAAATTCGACTTTTTTAATGCAAAAAATTGTACTTCTGTCATTGTTCCATAAAGGCCTACGATAAAATCACCAGTCAACAAGCTCAAAATATTGCCCCAAGGTCAGCCATAGTCTCCTCAGAGAAAGAACAGCACTTCTCCATTGCCGATAAGCTGAGCTAAATAATCAAATATACGTCACCCAACTAGAATTATAATCTGTGTTCAGTACTAAGGATTTCAACAAAATTCACGAATCCATTTCAAACTTAGTCGCCAAAAAAAGTCATCCAGTTGCTAGAAAAAGCAAAAAAGAAAAGTTGGCTAAACTCTCAGATCCCGTATCCAAAAAAAAAATATATATATATATATCTATATATATATATATAAATAAACCTACTACCAAAAATGCAAACATACAAAAGCGATGGTGTGTTTATGTACATAAACCCATACATTCACATTGAACATTCTAAACGTAAACAATCTATTGTTTCTACGGACAGAACCACCTTTCATATCTATCTGGCATGACCGTTAGTCTCCTGAGATGACCTTGCTTGTCTGTTATCAGCAGATGTAGCTGTGGTGGTCGAGAGCAGTTTAAATTACAGAGACTTGCAGCTTGTGGTGCCGTTCGTCTGTCACCATTTATGCATTGTTACCCAACCTGGGATAAGTAACGCGTTTTAACTCTCAACACAACAAATATCATTTAAGAAAAAGGTTAAATCATATTTAATGAGCAAACAATTTTTTTAGAAACAAGAATTTCTGAATGATAAGTTACGAAAGTGCTTATTGTAAACTTTGTACGAAACTGTTATATAGTAGAATTGTAACAACTGGGCATGTTCCACAGCCCAGTGGATTTTCGTCACCAAATGGACACAATGAAATAAAAATAAATAAAATGGTAAGAAATATATTTATGTTTAACAATTGCCATGCAGCCTGTCAAAAAATATTAATCGAGACTGGTTCAATTACATGTTATTAAGATACATACACAAATTGTGCAACAGTGCAGAATTTGCCAAGTCTACGACTAAGTTGGCCAACCTGAATCGCAAATAAAGATGTTGTCAACTGAATAAGACCTTATGAAGTTCTAAATACAGCAAATATGAAATAAAACTACAGTATCTTGGTCACTCGATGAGCTGCGAGATTCTTCAGGGCAAATGGTTTCCCGAAGTCGCTCCCGGCAGATCCTGGGATGGTTTCTTTATAAAGGCCATGGCCATCTACTTTCTCAGTTCCTGTCATGGAATCAAGCTGTGTGTCACCGTCTGTAATGACATCGAGACGTAAAACCCACTTACCTTACCTTCAAGGCGAAATATAAAGGAGTCGTGACATCTTGGCTGGCAACTAGGAAGTGTGTGATGTGATTGCAATACCAGTAACTTATTCAGAGTTGCGCCGTCTAAAACTATGATATCTGTGATGATTGCTAATTTCCTAACCTAATTAAATGTTTGATTAGAGCCAAGAACTGATGTCTACATATTGACATGCTGCACACTTACAAGTCTCGATCCTACTTAATTAATTAATTTTTTAAAATTATTATTATTAATAATAATATTTATTAATTAATTTGTAGGGAAAATATGACACAAAATTGGTAAAATAAAATGATGTTGATCTGATCGCTAGCAAACTTCACAGGATCACCCGCTTGCCTTAAAATTTCGTCAAAATCGCTCCAGACGTTCTAGAGTCCATAGGGAACATACATACACACATATACGATTATATATATACAACTATATATACATACATATATACATATACATATATACATAGTGCCCTCAAACAGCAAAAGGTCTTCGTAGAGATACACCGGGAAAGGGGGGGGATTCGCCCAGAACATTTATTAAGGAATCATCCGAGCATACGCTGGCAGTAATTCCGAGGGAGAAAAAAAAACTGAAATCAAAATAATGGTTGGAGCTGGCGATTGAACCCGGGTCCTTCCGAACGCGATATGGTGTTTACCACTGCTCCACCGTGATAGGTTCATAAACAGTAACTTCATGTACTTATATGGTGTTTACCACTGCTCCTTCGTGATAGGTTCATAAACAGTAACTTCATGTACTTATATAGGGTTGTTTAGTCGTATACCTAGGTTTTGTAATCACCAGTCTATGTCTAGACGCCTACCAGCAAGTTAACAGTTTTAATATGGTAAAAATTCGAACCACACACACGTTGCATTTGTTCAGTATGTTACTTAATGCGATGAGAAGCGCATATTTTTAATACGGCATTTATTTCATAAAATAGCCCAGTGATTCTTTCTTCATCGTTTTCAAGATCTTGCATTCAGCTTTAATTATCTTTGGTCTTATGTCAACTTTTATAATCATTTGCCGTATTTTGTCTTTTTAAATGGCGACCCGAAATTTTATTTGGTAGCTAAGTTTGGCGTAAAGATAAGCGATTCAGGTATTTTCCTACATTCAGCAGTCTGAGTTATATATAATGTTTAGGCGATTTGAGGGGCAGAAAGCACTTTTCTTACAGATAATGACACAAGTAGGTGCCAAATTGTTTTCACAATAACCATACTTAAGCTGTACCTGACTTCAGCTGAACAGGTCGGAAGTAAACGAGTGCTATATGCAGAGGCCTTGGAAGCTGAAGCGTGGACATAACTGTACGTACCGGGATTCTGAACGGACATCTGGCGAGAAGCGCTGTGTTGCGGCAATAGCGTTACGTCATTGTGGACAACCCGGCCAGTAGCTCATCGCGTTGTGCAACACTGGCTGCGCGAAGGCCAGCCAACCAGCCTACGTGAGACGTCGCGGGAGACGATACCACAGACTAAATAGTAATACAGACGCGAAATAAAGTGGCGGCTCATTTGGTACAGGCGAACTTGGCCGCTTATTGGCTGCCCGAAGCTGTTGATACCAGCCCAGCGTAAACGCGTGTTACAGCAGATTTCTTATTGGCCTGGATGCCGGTTAGTATGGCAGCCACCATGCGCTGATTGGCGGTAGACGTCTCCGCCATTTTGCTGGCCAGGGAAGCCATGTTGCTGGTGTCCTACCGACTATTTCACTTCTGTTTTACTAAATATTCTGTGCCCTAGGCCCGTCAGTCTAACCGCCCTCGCAACCTCTGTTCCCTTTCTTCCTAATAACTGGCGTCCTTTCCTCGTTTCCAGCGCCACGTTATTTACTATTACTCTGCTCTGTCCTCTCGCTATGTATAATAACACAATAATAACTCAACTTTATTGTAACCAGGGTTCTTACAGCAACATACAATTAAAATTCAAGGACTTTCAAGGACTTTTCAAGGACTATCTACTAATATTTCAAAGACCGCTGTAAATTACACTTGATACGCCAAATTTCTACTCAAATGTTTAAGGAATTATTTGCCACGTTTCTATTACGGTGTCCCCCACCCCTCTTTTAGAACGGAAGTTCACCAATGGTAAATGAACCAGAAATTTTCAATTTCATTTAAAACATTTAAAATTAACACGTTCATATTTAAGGGCCTGTTACAGAGTTTTGCAGGGATTCCGAAAATATTTTTTTTAATTGCTACCTAATACTCATATCAAAATTTTGTTCCACAGTTTTGACACACGTTATAATGTGTAGCTGAATTTTTTGTAGAAATGTACAGAACAGTTTTTTTAGATTTCATCACCCAAAGTAGCACGTTTTTTGTCGTGAAAATAAGCAAAAATTAAGCAAAATAGTTTTTTGTGGACGAATGGCATATTATTTTTAAAAACGCATCCACAGTATTGTGCTACTACTGTGTTTTGTTTCGTCTCGTCATTGTGTCGTTTGTCTTGTCTGTATATGTCCGATATCTGTTGCATTTTGTCTTGTCTACTTGTTGTGTTCTTTTGTTATTTTTCTGTTCGTGTCTGATATCTCCTGTGTTTGTTGTTTCGTCTCATCGTTGTGTCGCATGTTATTTGGTTTTTATTTTATTTGTTACTTTCATTTATTATCAGTTTGTTCCTTGTTTGTATTTGACCCGATTCCATCTTGGAATTTCATGTTGTGTTTGTATCTTGCTGACTAAGCATACTCTGCTTATTTTATGGTTTTCTTTTATTTGTTTAGTTTTTCTTTGACAGTCGTTCAATTTTGCAATGGAGTACGTCCAAGAAACTGAATCTAGTCAGTATTGTGCATCATGTGACTGCACATTGACTCAATTTTCTTTCAAAGCTTTTGGTTAAAAAATATTTGAGTTATAGTCACCAGTCTGAAACTAACCCAGGAAAAATCACGTAATGAAGGTCCTTCATATTTATTAAAAAGTATCATAAAAATAAATTACACAGAATTACAAAGTACTTTTTAAATAGAGACATTAAGTTTTCAAAAAAAATTCAGTCTTCAGGTTTTAATGTAAACAAATGGCTGATGCCATGCTCTTGCTTAAGTATTAGCACACATTAGATTATTTTACTCTCAATTCAAGGTTCAAGGTATTAAAATTACCACGAATTACATACTGTAACTGAATAAATAAAAAATAAGTAAGCAAAGTGAAATATAGTCGTTCACTAATTGTGGAACGTACAGTGCGAGATAGTTGGTACAAAACACCACTTCGGAAGTGGTCGGGCAACTTCGACTTGAGAAACGTGGGATACATTCCGCTGACACGTAATTTATTTTTTAGTACTCTTGTAAATACTGCATTTCATATGGGTCAATTTTCGTTTTCACAGCTCATTTGTTTCCTTTTTTTCGCCTCTTCTTTTCTAAAAAAAACTTTGCCATTAAACTCTAGCAGATGCAGATTACTACTTGATGCGATCACACAAAAGGCGTAATCTAACGTGTCGTGGTATGCCAGAAAGTGTATCAATTTCACATACACTGCAAAACGTCTGTTATCATCAAGTAAATTAAATTACAGAAATAATGCGTAGACAAAATAAGGTTTCACATTTCTGAGAAAGGATTTTAATGTTAGGAAAATAGCTAGAATATTAGGCAAGAAAACCCAAAAATTCAAGGACTTTTCAAGGACTGGATTATATCAAGGACTTTTCAAGGCCTTTCAAGGACATGGTCAAAGTTCCAGGACTTTCCAGGACCGTAAGAACCCTGTGTAAAACAGTTATTTGAAAATAAATAGCTGGATTGGCCATACAGCAGATAAAACTAATGGACACAACAGTAGTCAACAATGCCAAAAGTAAAGCAATTTAAGAATTTTTTTACTCGTCACCAAATTTTCACTTTTAAAATTAGCGATGGGAAATTCTTAAGATGTTTTCCTCCGTAAAAGTGCACCCTAGGCCTGGGTCTAGTGGGCCTAGTGGTGAATCCGGCCCTAGTCACGAGACCTGAAGAGAAACTGCGCGTTTATGGGACTATATTTTTATAACATGTATGTTCCTGTATGTGTGAGGATTCTTGCCCTAAGTACTGACAAGCTATACCGCAACTCTCAGTACAATTAACGAACCTACTTGTCTTCCTTTCTATGCTGGTCACGTGAAACCATAGACGTGCGAAGAAAAATACAGGGAAAATATGTCAGAGCTCACCCCCCCCTCCTCCCGCATTCATTCTGCCTCGTTAATGAAGTAACGCACAAAACAAGTCCACCTGGCTGCTTACCAGGGCATTAAGTCAATATTCAACTGTCAGCTATATAAAACCATGGGGTATGAAAAAAACTAGGGATGGGATAATAATTAGTTAAGAACTCATTTCCCTATTTAAGCAGAATTTTTCTTGATTTCTGTGTGATTCTTCATTTAAGAAATATTTATTTGAAATATAACAACAGTGGTTTAGCTAATTACCTTACCTTCGTTACGCACATTCTACGTGAACTGTTCAGTCATCATTATGTAGCAGTTATACAAAAATTATATATAAAATATTTTTTAACATTTAGTAACATGTATAACCAATTAAATACTAAGATACATTAAGAATAGTAAAACGAAATATTTCTATAAAGAAACTGCCACTTATTGTTTCTATGAAAATGTAAAGTTCCTTTAACTCTATCGGTCAAGTTTAGTCCTCGCTTCTTGAGAGCAGTGACAGCCTTGACGGCACGAACAACCACGCTTAAATGCTCATAAAAACCCATAATTAATTCCATAAGATTTAACCGCTGTTGGTTTTTCACCTGCCCTCAACTGTGAACTCGCGTTCTTCCTCCACGGGACCTTTGTATGAAGGTCAGTGGGTTAGTGAGACTTGATTTTCAAGACTACCAACCCTACAATATTCCGTTCTCTTACCTTCTCAAACACAACACTTCATTTATTATTTATACCCGTGCGTTTGTAACATACGGGTACATACACACCCGGTACTCGAAGAGGTGTGTTGAACGTGTCTGATTTCGATGAACACAGTATTTATTACAGAAGCTAAAAGTGACTTGTTTTCTTTGAATTTCTGTAGGCAATGATCTATTGTCTGTCTGGAGGCTGGCTGCGCTATTATCGGTCTAGGCTAGTCTCTTCTGCTGCTAGGCACCCTGTGCGCTACCTGAATGTCTTTTCCGCATATCGTTATTCCTACAGACTTCAAAATTTCACCTAGCACCGCTACACAGTCTTCTCCTCTTGTTTCCGTCATGCCAACTACAGTATTTCAATGTTCATGTTACGGCTGTGTTGTTCCAGTTCATTTACCCTTTCTTCCAGCTCATCCACTATTTTCTTTACAACTATGTTTTCTTCTTGAATTTTCTCTTTTTTTTCTTGAATCTGTTTAGTTGTTACCCGAAACTCCTCAAATTGCTCGGAAATAAATTTCAAACTATTTTCTAAAGACTCTATCGTGTGAATTGCTTTTTGCAAACCCAGTAATTGTTTATGTATTTCAGATACTTGCTCCACCAACAGTTTCAAATCTACCACCGGCTCTAAACTACTCACTTTTAATGGTTTGCAATTTTCACACTTCCACGTGTCTTTTCTGATCCCAAGTTTCCGTAGATTTTCTGCTGTTTTAAGAGAGGTGCACTGTACATGAAAATACCGTTCACTAACTCAGGAGCATTTCACTATTTCCTTCACATTTGCTGCTTCCAGGCACGTAAGACATTTACCACACTCGCCGGCCATTATTAAGTAAAGTTGCTATATAACTGATAATGAGTAAGATAATTTAAAAAACTTTGACAGGATTTAAATTTTAAACTATTTCGCGGGCGTCTACTCTCTGCCGCCGCTGCTGACTGATAGGGCCGTTTCTTGTAAATCTTAAAACTACTGTTAGTATAATTAATATTTTCTGGCGACCAGTTTGCAAAGTAATCGTTCGGAAGAGAAAAAAAAATTGTTAAGTTCTGAACGGCAAGGCCAACCAATGATGACTGTTTCACAAAGAACACATTATTCATAAGTATTAACTTCATCAGTAGGGACCCTTGTTTTTCGCGAAAAGAATTTTGCCCCAGTTTGTTTCAGTGCCTTACGTACACTACTGCAATTCTGCTGCATGGTTATTGGCAGCGTGGCTAAGTGAAGAGACGTATCTCATTTGACTGAGCCAATTACAATAACGTTCCTGCAACACCACGCGTCTGTGGTTTGACGGCAGAATCCCAAGGCGAGAGAGTGTGTTAAAATATCCAATCACTGACCACGAAGCAGAACTGCAGACGTGCGCGTAAGGCACCGAAACAAAGTGAGGCAAAATTCTTTTCGCGAAAAACAAGGGTCTCTATTCATTAGTAATGCAGTGTTTGTAATGTTGTAACTAATTTAAAGACTTGCAACGTCCCTATTATAGTGCCTGGCTGATAATTTTTCGTATTTGTTTACAGGATATTCTTGTAATAGTACATTGTCTGAAAATATCATTATAACATATCTCGCGAGCACTTTGCTGAAAGAACAGCGCCTAATGTTTCTGTGCCTTCCTCGGTGGCGAATAGGCACCTTTCTACAGTGCGAGAGGTCCTAGCTTCAAGTCCTGTGTCGCGCATGGATGTTGTGTTGCTCCTTCACCTCATTTCACCCTCACCGACTCTTCAGATCTCGTTGTTAAAAGGGCCGTATGACCCTATCATCTATCTCACCTAATGTTTTTGCGATGAGCAGCGCAGCGGCTTGTCGCTGTGCGTCTCCCCACTTCATCCAAAACTCACTCCATCCTCAAAAAACTCCTTCATATACATACGGGGGCGCTAACAACTACCAATACACTGTTAACAATGTCCGTAAATTCACGGAAATATTTACAGAAAAGTACTGTAATTATACGTAAGTTGCTTCCGTAGTTTTTGCTTACGGAAGTTTGTCCATATTGCCAGTGTACAGATTTTCAACTGTAACTTTCCATAAATTCATAGAAATACGTTTCTACAATTTTAAAACATATTTTACTGTGTTTCTTTAAAAAATACTGGTACTAATTATCACTATGCCTCCTAGAGTTATTGTGCATGCACACGGGTGCGAAACGAAGAGAAGACAAGACGAGCTAAGATAACAGAAGCGAAGCGCTGATTTTTGGTTGTCCACACTTCGTCGCGAGCGAAGAGAAGAGGCGCGCATGGGCAAAGGGCTGAACAAACGTGTGACTGAAGTTTTCCGAGGAGGCCACACACATCTTCGTTCTCGATTCACCTATCCTGCAGTGGGCGATCACACACGTCACTACATGAAACTTATCACAGTTTAAAAAGATCGCACCTCTTCTCTGCGTTTCGCGCCAGCGGGTACGCATCTTCAAAGTTATTTATTTGTATAGAGTATAATATTTTGTCTCATAATAATACTAATGAAGCTCTGTAAAATCTGGAAGTCAAACACAAAACTTGTCTCTTATAAAGTTGGTATCTTACCATTGCAGGAACCCATTGCTGACTATATTGTCACTGTGGTAAAATTGTTAAGAGTGTCTTCCGGGAAAATATGAGGTCGTGGGTTCGAATCCCAGCAAAACCGAGAAATTTTACTGGATTCTAAATGCCACACCAAGATCTCCAGAAAACAAGAGTAATTCATGTTACTGGAAAATTGAGTGCCAGTAATAGCTTACAAAGATATTCAATTTTTGAGAGAAAAACGGATTGTCCGTTATTTTATGAAGATTTACGGATATTTTTTTGCCTATACTTTTCCGTGATATCACGGAATTTTTTTTTCTAACAGTGTAGCAGCAGGTATACTCACTCTCAACATCCCCGGCATGTGCGCATGTCTTCTGAACGGCACTTCTACACCGGCGACATCGAAACCCCTCGCTATGTCTCCATCCACATCTGTAACAAACAAAAATAACACTTACAGTACTAAAAAATATACATTTTACAGAAGAGAGCCAAGCAAATTTGTTTAGAAAATTAAATATATTGAAAGAAAACATGAAAAAGCAAATACAAATGAATCCTCCATAATTTTATATGTTAAGTTACAAACATAAAAAAAAATGATTTTACTCATATTTCTGACACTTCGAATCTGAATCTTTTTACTGGCTTGGAAGGAAATATTGTAAATTAGCGTGTCCAAGCATAAGATCCCTACAGGAATGTACGCGTTAGCTTTCTTCATAAATATGGTAGTCCTTGAAATCTTTTTAACAGGAAAAAACGAAAATGAACACTTCCATGGTGGGAAGAAAGATAAGTGTACTTTCCAGGATTTTTCCGAAATCCCCCCTCTATATTTTCCCCCTCTTACCATCACTCCACTCACATCCTCTCCAACCCCTCTCCTACATCCCACCCACCTCCTCTCACTTCAGACAGATATCTTCACCCACTTTCCCTACAACCTAATCTGTCAGTTACACTACGCCTTCTTCTCTCAGTTGCCCTACACCGCCCTCCTTTCACTTCTCCTACACCTCCCTCCTTCTTTCACTTCCCCTACACAACTCTCCTTTCACTTCCCCTACACCTCCCTCCTTCTTTTACTTCCCTACCCCTCTCTCCTTCTTTTACTTCCCTACACCTCTCTCCTTCTCTTACTTCCCTACACCTCTCTCCTTCTTTCACTTCCCTACACCTCCCTCCTTCATTTACTTCCCTATACCTCTCTCCTTCTTTCACTTCCCTACACCTCCCTCCTTTTTTCACTACCCCTACACCTCCCTCCTTCTTTTACTTCCCTGCACCTCTCTCCTTTTACTACCCTACACCTCTCTCCTTCTTTCACTTCCCTACA